>LPNX010789565.1:26053-175779 GCA_001517045.1 Pseudotsuga menziesii | reverse complement strand
GTTCTTCAAGAGTTGAGTTCTTCATATTCCTCATTGCTTGAGGGATCTTCTTTGGATGGAAAGAGCTTGATCTTTAGTTGCTCCCACCTTCTCTTCTTGAGCTTGTTCTTCTTGTGAGTTCTCTTTCTAGAGTCTATTGAAAGTAATCACTTCCTTATAGCACACATTCCTCACATGAATGAATTCCACGATCCTGGGAGGCCATTCAAGGTGGCCATCACCACTTTTGCATTCTTCACTTTTTCTTTTACTGCTTCAAGTTGTTCTTTGATTTGAGAGACTCTTATGACTGCATGGTCTCTGCATTTTGGATCTTCACATTCTTCAACTGGTTTCTTTAGGTATTTTGTTCTTCCCTTCAAATAGCTTGAAATTCTGGAATACCTTCAATAGCTTTGCTTGCAATAGGTAGTGCTCTGTAATGCACATGTGCAAGCCTTCTATGCCAAAGCTCATTTGGCTCTACTGTGTCATGGATCAAGGATTGTTCTGGATATCCCTTCAATTTGTACAAGCCTCCTTCTTGTTCTTCAATCACTACCACATCATCGATAGTCTTTCCTTTTGTCCATATGATGACTTGAACATCATATGAATGCAGCCCACATTCCTTTTGCATCAATGCTGAAATGGAGAGAAGGTTCTTCTTCAATCCTGGCACAAACAATACTTCTTTCATTGTTAGAGACTTACCAGAGTCTAGCTTGTATGAAGATTCCCCACTACCTTTTATTGGACATTGGTAGTCATCTCCTAGTCTCACCTTGTGAGGTGAATCATGTTCTGACAGTCTTACAAAGGATTCCTCGAATCCTGTCATATGTTTGTAAGCCCCACTGTCTATAAGCCAATCATCACTTCCATGAGTAATGTTACCTGTGAGAGCTGATATCAGAACATATTCATCCTTGGTTGAAGAATCTTCACTTTCATATATAGATCTCTTTCTGGATGGTTCATGATCCTCTGCAGCATGAGCACGATGTCTTCTTTGGCCTCGTCTCCCTCTGAAATGAGAACCTCAAATGGAAATAGCAAAGGATTAGATCTTACCGATTTGAGGTGTCTGTCCTTGTCCCGGAGTTCGTTGATCTAGGGTTTGTCGCAGAAACCCTAATTTTCAAAACTTGGAATCTTTCAGATATGATTGGACAAACATATAGATCTCTTCAAATGGATCTGTCCAATGTACTCCTTTTCTGAAAACAGTGGAGGGAAGCTTCTGGAACAGAAAGCCCTAATTTTCGGATTTCTTCTGCAGAAATGCCTGTTACTGTTTCTGTGATATATCTGAAATTAATGGTCCTATATGTCTGAAATTTATCATTGAGCTCACCTCACATGTCCCTGATCCAACAATATAGGTTTCATCAGAATTGGTTTCATCATTTGGTATTTACGATCCTTATCCCAAGGTGACCTGTTACAGGACTGTTCAGAACAGCGACGTTGTATGGCATGCCACGTGTCACTGGTTCATCTTCTGAGTCTGATATTCGGACCAACGAAAGTAAAGTCTGTTCCCTTTCTAGAAAATCTTCAGGAATTCCATTTGGACCTCTGTAGCCCAAGATATTGTATATCTCCCCAGGTGTCCTGTTTATGGATGATTTCTGGAAGAGGATGGAACCCTACCTTATAGAGATCATATCTCCCAGAATATAGCGAATCTGAGGCTGATTTTTGGACACAGTGTTCATAAGGATTTTATATTTTCCCCCTGCAATTTTGTAGCTTCTGAGACTTCGCCAATTTTATAATATAGCGACTATACCAAAACTTAGCAGTTTTAGTATTTAGGGTTTCTCCTAGCTCAGGGTCAAACTAGGGTTTGACTTTCCTGGAGTTTCACCCAACCAAATTTCTTGATCCAAGTCTCTAAAATTTGGTTTTGATGAGGATAAAAATCCTATGCTGGTCTCACTCAAAAATTCCTCTTCTGTAGAAAGCCTTAATTTCCACATTGAAACTGAAAATGCTTGAAATTGAATTCTGCATCGACAGAAAGATGCACCCTTCAATGGAGAGTCATCCTAGCATACTTTTGCTGAAAATATGTGGAGGAAGATCCAAAAAATAGGAATCCCTGGTTCCTGTAGGTGCACAATGTCTTCTTCTCAGGTTAGCTCTGATACCATGTTAGTTTTTTCAACATTTAAGCTAGCACTATGATCTTAGGATCTTTTCACTGAGAGAATAACAAGCACAACAATAAAACATAAGCACATCACAAGAGACAAGAAACACAAAGAGTTTTCCTTGGGGAAACCATAAAGGAGAAAACCCTGCAACTTCCTCTAAGATAGAATCAACACCAAAATAGTAAGAGATCTCCCAAAATAGCAGTAGTCTTCTGTCTTCTGTCTAGTCCCAAAATTTCCTTCTCCAAAAGTGTGCCACACTTGAGAGAGCAAGTGATGTATTTCACAAGTGATAAATAGAGAGACTCTCACTCTCTATTTATATTCATCCATTCACTTGAATTTCCTTTTCACACGTAGGCTCAACCTAATAATTACTACTCGAGCCTACACCTTAATTAGTGTATAATAACTCAAGTGCCCCAAAACTGTGGGTACTTACCTAATGACTTGACATGACTTGTTTACATTATTAATCCTCCCAATCGAAACATTGGGGCATGACCACATGAATCAAATACATAATAGAAACATCCCGGAATAAACATCGGGTTACAATACATAAGATACATAGAAGAATACATTCTGAAGTTACATATACATCAACAAAAGGGACATGCAGTATGTAAAGGGTGACTAAGCCTTGTTGCTAGGCCCTATAATTTTCTGATATTTTACTCACAAGTTAGGATTAAAGGGGGGGTGTTAGAATAATCAACCCATAGTTAGCTACCTTAGACATTAATTAATCCATTTTGTCTTATTTTCCTAGTTTCTATGTTCCATCATATGCAAGTTGTCATCTACACATCCATAGTGGTCAAACTTTCTAATTTTGACTCATGGAGCGCTTGGGAAACCTCAAGGAATCAATCCTGTTTTATTCTTGGCCTCATAGGTGCCCTTTTGTTTTTTCTGCTTTATTTCCCGCTTTTTCAGTGCTTTAAGGCAATTGGGAAAGTTTGACTAGGTGAAGTTAACTAGTTTTTTGTCCTCCACATCCTCCACTCTTTTCTCCTATGAAAAGAATGTATGAGTTTTCCTTCCATCACCTTTTATCTTTCCTAAGTGCTTTTGCCAATTCATGAGCTCCTTGACTGATTTGGAAACTACTTTATGCACCTATGGGGGAATTGCTTAATTTTAGTAAGCCTGCTTTTGACTAGATTCGAATTGCCTCCTCATGCATTCGAATCCCTTATGTAATTATTTATTGCAGCAGCCTATGATGTTACAGGATTGGTTATTCTACACTGAGTTTATACAGTTTAGTGTTCAGCTCCATATTCAGTCTCTTTTGTGAGTGATTTTGCATGTACAATTGATACTTGTTGTGAATGTAATTGTTCTATCATTGGGTTCAATTTCCATAGAAATATCTGGTGTAATGGGCCCCTTGATATTTCCAACAATTAACCTATGATGGGGTAGACTTGGCTTCTCTGTTTGCTACTGGTATGCTAGAATTTGGTGCAGGAACATTTGGTCATGCAGTAGGTTTGTTGAAATTTATGTTAGGCGAGAAACTATTGTGTTATTTTTAGTAGGGTTGTGGCTTAGAATGAGGCTTTTGGTTGTATGAGAAGAACCTAAATATGTCTCGCTTTTTGTCCATATTTTTTGGTCTCAGTTGTTCATGTTCATAACAAAGTCTATCCTCGTGCAAGTTGGTGTTTAGAGTTTTGGGCATGTCAAACTCAATTCTCTCTCAGAAATTTGAGGAAGACATCCATTTTTTTTTTGTATCTTGACCTTTTAGTCCTTTATGTGAGGTACATAATGTAGGAGATCTAAAAATATGTTGGTAAAGGAATCCATAGTTAGGGAGCCCATATTTAATTCGTGGAATTCATTTACTTTTCTGTCAAAGAATATTTTAGACATATACTTTTCCTAGAAGATTTTGTAGAAAGTACTCCATATGATATCCTTTACTTCATCTCTCTTAGTATGTTTTAGGTCTCTCCACCATCTAGCTACATTTTCATTTAAGTTATAAATGGTGAGCCAATATTTCAATTCGTTGGAGTAATTATTTACTCAAAAGTATTTATTCATACCCGAGATCCATTCTTCAGCATTTTATTTGTTATTCATTTCCCCTTCATAAGTTGGGGATTTGATATTTCAAAATTCTCCCTGAAGGCTATCATCATTTTTCTTCCTTTTATTGCAAGGAGAGGGTGATCCATCACTGGAAGAACTTTGATAATCTTCTTCTATGAATTCAAGGGTGTTTTCATCTCGTCCCTCCTCTCTTGGACTACTCGTACTCCTTTTATGATGATAGTTTTCTTTGGATTTGTTTTTTAAGTGGGTAGGATGTCTATGGAGGTTTATCCCTGTCAAGTTACAAAAAAAACCTTCATTTATTACTTTATGTTCTCTCCTTTCATTCATGTTATCATCTTTAAAACTCTGCAGATATTTTTGTAGACTATGTATATACTTCATTAGGTTGGATTTAAGTTCCACCACGAGTTCTTCTTCTCAGGGTGGGGAATTTAGGTTCCCATGTCGACTATTTTTTTCTTCTGTGTCTAGGATTTGAGCTGTTCTTTAAATCTAAAAATCAAACAGTCAGTAACATATAATCTTCTGTTAGTTTACAAAATCACAAATAAATTTTTGAAATACATATTTCTGCAGCAGATGTTCAGTAGCTCCCATAAGGTCTCTAAGTGTTTGAAACTGGTATCTCATATCATTTGTAATGTCCCTAAAATTCGTAAATAAAAAAAAAATAGTTAAGATCTATAAAACTACTAAGATCAGATGGACATCTATAATTAGCTTCAACACAATAAAAACTTAATAGGAACAATACTTTTGACCATGTTCTATTTTTCTGTCGTAGATTAATACATTTTATTCTAATTTTGATGATTTTTATTGTCTTTCATTTGTATATTGAGTTTATTTTATATCTTTGTCTTTTATTTAGTTTAATGATGTTTCTGATGCCACTTTTTTATAATCGATTCTTATTATGAAATCTAATCTTATTTAGTAAAAATGCGTGGCTAACTTACCTCTTCTTCTAAAGGTGAGGAGTGGCTCGATTTACCTAATGACTCAATCAGAAAAGTAAGGAAGACTCTTACGGATTGGGATTACATAGTTCTTATGAACTAATTCATGATGTATCTATGGTTTTGAGGGTGCTACGTAGTTGAGCCTATGTTATGTGTATCTTCGTTATAAGGGAAAAGACCCAGAAAACAAAGATTCTAATCCCTAAACACTAAGGGTTTAAGTGCTTGGTGTAAAACCTAACCAAATAAACAAAAGGTCAAGAGAATGTAGGGAAAGGGTAAAAATGTAAAAATTAGTGGGAGTTTGGTTGCTGCAATTAATATGGCCATGTGATGGCATTGTGGTTGCTCCCTCCATGCTGGAGTAGGCTTAAAACCTTCTATAGGGTTTCAAAAATTCTCCTTTGCATGAAGATCAGGAAGAGAGTGAGCTCCTTGGTTGGGGTTTAGCTAGAAGAGTGTGGAACATTACAAGGTTATTTAAAATACTGCTAAGGTATGTATGCACTTTTCCTCATGCATTTCACAACATTTACATGTTTATTATTCTTTGACGAGACATACTCTAACGTTTGACTGGTTTCCATGGTAGGTTCTACTTGGAGTAGCTTTCAACTATGGGAAAAGAAGACCGTTGAGCCACATCATTGTAAGGCCATGCATAAGGATCCTAGCCTCTGGTTGTTTGTTTGTTTTTAAATAGGAATGTTCTTCTTGTAGTTTTAATGGGATCCCATTCAAAAATTGCAATGGTTTGTGAAGAAGCAAATCTCACACAATTCATGGGGTTTAGGGTTTTATGAGCATATGCAGGAAATTATTGAAATTGTGAACTTAATCTTTACTCTAGAGAAATAAAACCCTATGTCTGGATTTTCAATAGTCATATCATTACTCTGTGTTTGATTTAAGTTATCAAAGTTTAGGTATGGATTAAAGTTAGGGAGAGATTTTAATGATGATAAATGTATCTTGTTATGGATACTCTGTATTTGGTTTGAAATCTAGTTAGCTGATAAAATAAGTTGTAAATCATGGGATTATTCTTTGCATTTTGATTTTTTGTTCTCTACGTAATTATCTTTGCTTATTCTCTATGTTTTAATTTGTAGCTTTGCGTATTTAAGATCATGTCTCACATAATGTAGTTTTATTACCTAATTTTAATTGGGAAATGGTTTCAGGAGCACTATATTTATGTCATAAAGGTGGAATTCCGAGTTAACAGTTCCATTGCCAACAATGGCACTATGGTAATATTATTTGTATTTATTTATTGGGTATGAGGTATTTTGTGTAATTTGCTTCATTGCAAAATCCTGAGAAAATCCCTAGCTCTATTCTTTATTTAAATTCTTAGTATGTCTTAATACAGTTAGAATGCCAATGCTACATTGATCCCTTCCTTCTACAAGGTGGCTGACAATACGACCATATGCATTTCGATGGTGGGTCTATTGTCATAGTAACATAGCTTTCTTATATGGAATGGTTTATGTAATTTTATTTATTTCTTTTAAAAACATAAGAAGGATTCGATCCAACGCTTATGGGACTCAATGGTTCATTTGTTATCATTGTTATTTCTTTTAAATTTCTTAATATGCTCCCAGCCAATGCTTATGGGATGCAATGGTTGATTTGTGTTGATTATTATTTCTTTTAAAAGGATTAAACCTGTTCCATCCAAAGCTTAATATGTTTGATGGTTTGATGGTATCGTGATACCTTGGTTCACTTATTTGGATTTTTTATAATTTTATTAAATTCTTTTAATGATTTCACAAGGCTTACATCCAATTCTATGCATTTTGTATGAAGTTAAAATCGTAGTTATGGTAAAGTTGATTTGTGTGGACTTTGACTTCAAGGGATTCGATCCTTGGATCATGAATCTGTTACATTGGTGAATATATGTGTCTCTTTTAAATGTTCAAATACAACTTCCATCTAGTGCTGTGTGTAGCTTTTTAGGAATCATTTTAGAATCCTATATATGTTGGTAGCATAGATTTGGGAAACCCCAATGGGTTTGGTTCTCTCTATGGCTCTTTACATTTGTTCTAGCATTTAGCATGTGGATGTTTAATTTAAAGGTTTGTTTATAAACTGACTTTGTTTGTAGCTCTTTGTCTATGCTTTGTAATAAAATTCTAAGCGTTATTCTAGGCTTAACCTTGCATTGTAATTTGTTCATGTGTTGAGTATAAATAATCTTCTTTTAATATCAGAGCTCCAGCACTAGGTTTGCTTGGTTGGAGCGAATACTTTCTTGGAAAGTAACTTTTTCCTATCTTGGTAAAATTAATAAATAGATATTTTATATTGTTGCTAGGATCTAGGATTTCTGTGTGGATTCAATGTTGTTTACGAAATTTTGGGAAATGTTTGATCATAATATCTATAAATACTAAATGTTAAAATCAATTCTAAAGCCTAATACATTTGTAGAATCTTTAAAACTAATTTATCACAATCCTTATTAGAAATTTACCTTAGATTCTATCCTAAACTAATAAAAAATTCAAAAACATTTGTTCATGTAGATGAAGGATGATTTATAGCATACCAATGTTAATAGTTGTAATATCATTCTATAAACATAATTAAAAACATAAATGAGATATGCTATAGAGAAAACCTCTTACCTGCATTTACATTGCTTGAAATGGCTCGACACCCTACACAGTTCAACCCACAAAATTAATAAGACACACTCTATTTCTGACCTTGGGAATGATAACTGGGTGATGTTAGAACTCTCATGTTCCTCCCAACCATGACCCAGAACCGTTCCTGGCTCTAAATCAGATCCCCCCAAGCTGGCTCCAAGATGAAAGAGAAACAAGAACGCATAAGGATGTGGTTTCTACAGTGTTTGGAAGTCTGCCTTTGTATTTTTTAAGTGCTAGTTTGGAAATGCTCTCCGATCCCATCCAACAATAATGATAATCTCCCCCAAGCCTTACCTTGTATTTTCTCTTATATTTTTTCTTTTCAAAAAGGGGTAGCTGGTTTAACTTGAGTTAAATGAGGATTTTANCCCCCCCCCCCCCCCCATATTTATATGTATAAAAAATGGGCAAATCTCTCCGATATCATTAGAAGAAATTTCAATTTAAAATGGGCCTCCCAAAAATAATACAAATTCCATGTCATCGTGTATTAGCCAATCAAAATGCTTTAAAATTAAAAAAGGGAGCACCTCTTAAACAAATTTTTAATATAAATTTGGGGATAGGTATCATAAAAAGACTACTTTTTTTGTTCATATTTTCGACATATCTCCCTATTTATTTACTCAAATTTCAATGGGGAGAGATTGTTGGATACGGAATTAAATTCTGCATGCAACGACTACCCACTCAATGGTTGGGGAAGATATTACGTTACCCAGGAAATCGCTATTACGTTACCCACATTCAATGGGAATGGAGTAGAATACCCAAAACAACATTGGTTCCTTTGCGAAGATGGTGGGACAGTTTTCCAAGTTCAAAATCAGGACATAGGGAAAGAGCATTTGATTACAACTTTGCGAGGTCATGCACTGGACTATTTTATGAAGTTTTTCATGGTACCAGCAAGAGATCAACAGAAGACTCATGATGACATATGAATCGCGATGATTTGTGAGTTTAGGAAACCTAAATATGAGTTGCAGTGTATCACTAAAATCAAGGAGATAAAACAGTCACCGAAGGAGTCCATTTGGGATTTTGACAAATGGCTTAAAACTATAATGGCCAAAGTAAGTTTCCAAATGTTAGATGTATAATAGAAATACTGGTTTATTGTTGCACTGTTTCCACACATCTGATCCCCTTTTATGCAGCAGAAGATTGTGCCATAGCTGGAAGCGATGGAAATAGAGATGAAGATGGAATCCTGGTTGACCAAAGATGGTGGCATAGGAATGATGCAGATTCAGTCGTAGTTGGATAATATGACGGTATAGCTTTAGGATATTAAGAAGGGAAATGAAATCCAAGAGGATTTATGGTGTACAAGATGTAGAACCGATGGACACCACAAGGATAACTGTCCAGCATACATGAAATATATATCATTGGGTGTGCCTAATAAGTTGACTACCCAAGGACTACTCTAGTGCAAAATATGCTAGACTAGAGTACAACACGATGAGGATTGTCTGTACCTGGAGAAGATTGTAAGTACCCCAACCAACATTTTTTGTAAATTTTGTAAGTTAGTAGTACATGATGAGAACATTATAGAGCATATCAGTTCTTGAAGGAGAAGACAAAAGACGCCTACTTAATGAAGAATGATGAGATGATTTAGGATAAATAGGTGCAAGTGCACTACCAACCTGCGTATTATCCACAATAGCAGCCTCTCTACCCCTAGAATCAGTATCCACCACAGCAACAACACACTCAGGGTAGGGGGTGGAAATTTGAGAGGTAGAGGAGGAGGATTTGGCAGAGGAAGAGGCCAGATTGTATGCTATAAATGTGGGGAGTTGAGTCATTATGCTAGAGATTTGCAGAATCTTGCAAAGACATGTTTAAATTACAAAGAACATGACCATAATGTGGAACAATGTCCCTATTTTATTACAAAGTGTCAAGCTTAGACCATCGGAGGTCCTAAACCCTTGCAAAATCCCAATCCAAACCCTAACTTGAATGTTAAAAATATTTTTTTTTGAGTCGAGAGAACCAAGTGTTTCTCTCATAACATGAGGATTTGTAGGGACTAGAGTAGATCAAAATATACCACAAGGACAACCGCACGTGCAACCCGCGATGCAAAATAAAGTACCATTCAAAGTTTAAAAATAGAAACAAGTATTTTTGGATATGCGGCCAGAGTTTGTAGATACATAATAACCATCGACCTCAGCCGAAGTCAGGGAGATGCCTGAATGCTTTCAGCATCTATTCCAGAATCAGGTTCTAAGCAAGGTTAGTAAGCTCAAGTCATTTATGTCAAGTTGCTTAGTGGTAATCAATGATAAATATATTGTCGCAGAACTCCAAGCACTTGTGGAAGAAACCCCGTCACAACCTAAAAGAATAGTTAACCATGTTAAAAATAAATTCAAAAAATGGTCAGGAGTTAATAATGACTGTGCAGATAGGGGATTACGACATGGATTACATTATCTTAGATCTGGAGCCGGATGTCAATATTTTGATGCGAAAAACTTGGGAGAGCATGGTAAAGGTGCCCTTGGACTAGTCCCCTATCCATTTGAGGCTTGTGAATCAGACGAAGGTCCTACGGATTGGTAGGTTAAGTCAAGTTCCTGTCGACATTGAGGGGCTGAGCACATTTTCCAATTTTGAATTTATCAACATTGTCGACGACATAAACCCATATCCCGTGCTTTTGGTGATATGTTGAGCAATAGATAATCAGACAATAGTAAATTTTAAGAAAATGATACTCTCATTCAAGGAGGATGAAATGAGGCTAGTCTCCACCCATTGACCCACTTGAGGGGAAAACATATGTTGAACCTATATTTAGTGAAGAACATGGTGATTATCTAAACCATATTTACAATGTCAATACCTTAAAATAGGACTACATACATCCTACAATAGATGGGAAATTGAGCTGGAGGAGTAATAGCTCATGCACATCAGATTTAGGAGAGGCATTGGAGAATTGACAAAACAGATTGCATGAAGTATCTATGAGGAGATGCGGCAAGATTACCAAGTCTTTGTGACAAGTGGAGAATCAGTTGAGGGAGTTACCCACATATGAGGGATTACCTAATATTTCGACCTTTATAAGTGAGTTTGATGGACTAGTAACATCACCACAATGATTGTCTGCGTTACACTATGTGCTGAAAGCTATGCCCGCTAGATGGTGGGGTACACATAAGTGTTCTATATCTTAATGGACACAATGCAAAATATTGTTGAAAGTAATATTCAGCGAAGAATTCATAGTTTTGAGTCAAAAGTACACAAGGTTATCAAACCCTTCTGAACACCTCAATCAGTGTCACATGATGTTTGTAGAATACCCGCGACCAGAATGGGTTGATCATATCATACACACATTGGAAATGAAACCTAAGAGTTCGTACGCATCCATGGATTTGAGGAAAGGAGCTGAGGATTGGGATGAGGTGGTTAAATAATTTGCGCACACCTTTAATAAATTTCCAGGGTTCACTGTGACAATCTAAAGGTATGCATTTTTCATAAGTTTCCAAGCTGGTTTCCACAATATCATCCTCTAGACACGATAGGATGCGATGAAGCAAGCACAACCAATGAATTTCATGATTATTGACCAGGATGTGGAAGTGGTCATCCAGGACTAGCCTAAAGAATGGCGCGTTCCAGTTGACGAGGAGATGGACCAAGGTGATGACCCAAAAAAATTCATGGGGCAACGTGCAAGACAACGAGTCAAAATATTTAGATGAAGAAGATGAAGACAGTGATGAAAACTACGATAAACAATATTTAGAGGACATGTGGATTGATGAGGATGTCCAAAACCAAAATAAAGAATAGGAAAAGGAGGACCACGATCCGCAGCACAAAAACAGGAAAGATGACAAAATGACTAATACAATCATCTTAGAGGAGGAAGACATCACCATGATCGCATACTTAGCTACAGAAGTAGCATAGACCACTCTCCAGAGAATAAGTAGAAAACATATGCACTTAATGAACAAAATCACAATGCTTATTAATAAAATTACTGAATCTATCTATGAAGTATGGGGCATGGTCGAATCTGAGATGCACGTGGTCAACCCTACAGATACACTCGAGACACCCCTACTGTTGTCACCGCTCAAGGTGAAGCTAGTTGCGCATGTGATGGAGATGGGGATGAAAGAGTTCGATGATGTTTCCCATGAGTTTGGGACATTGTCTATTGAGTTTTAAAATATCATAATGGCCGAGGTCTATGTTCTATTGTACGAAGATCAGAATTCAAGAGAGTGCTCTTGCATATCAAGCACAGAAAGCAACAAGGAAGGAGAAAAATCCCAAGGCCCTCCTTGGGGAGAAGGAATAGGAAATTAAGGCATAAGAAGAATGCAAGATCACATCGGATGAAGCCATTAGCAGTGCAATAGCATAATTTCCAGCAAAAGAAGTCCAAGAAGAAACAGATACAGCTTCCACGATATCGCGGTTATCTAGGATTGCCGCTGACTTAAAGAAATAGGTGGAAGGACTCAAAGCATGAAAAATATGAGGTAAACCTCCTCAAGTGCTAGAAGTGCATAAGAAAACAACATCTCAAGCTGTTGATTGAATTAAGAAAGGAGAGAAGATTTGTACTAAAGCAATCAATGTAGTCTCTACGATGTGGGAATTTCTCATAGAATATGAAGAAATGAAGAAATTCATAGAGGATGCATGCCAAATTGAGCTAAAAATAACAGTGGTTAAGGAATACATGAAGAAGATTCCTATCGAAGAAAATATCACTAAGGTAGTTGAGCTGAAACAACTGCAACAACAAGTAAAAACTCTGCGTGACAAGGAACAGAGAAAAATGAAAAAGTTACATGACAATAATTAGAAGTTGAATGAGTTATAGGGCTCCTTCAACTTGTAAAATAGAAGCCCCATTACATAACTTAGTCTATGGAGTATCTACCATTGGAACATATCAGTTATGTTTGTGTTGAGTAGTTGTAAAAGAAAGAAGATGAGGTGCAACAAGAAGTTGCCCAAGTAGAAGGAATTCTCAAAGAATTTTAGGCTAAGGTTAGAACCGTGTGGAAGCAATTGTCTAAGCCATAAACCTACTTAGTGGCTCGATATGAGCCACATGTGAGTGTTAGGGGCTTGCTGGGACAAGAAAGAGCACAGGGAAGAAATAGAAGCATAGGCACATGAAGGAAAAATAGGTGCGCAACATAGTAAAGGAAGGTAAAGGAAGGAAAAATAGGCACATGACACAGTAAAAGAAGGTAAAGGAAGGAAACAAAGTGTAGAAGAGAGGAAGCTATGGTGAGGAGGAGTGTGATGAAGGAAAAGAGAATCTCCTGCCATGCAGAAAAGCAATGACTAGAAAGAGACAGGTTAGGAAGATCGTGGCTTCTAAAGTCGGTGTAAGCCGGTGGATAGCGCATGTATGAAGGATATTTGTAAGTCATGCTGATAGAGCCTTGTGTCAATCTATGACAACCTGTAACCATTTTTTACAGCTGATTACAACCTAACAAACACATTGTATTGAGTCGACCCTGCATGGTATTGTAGAAGTTATAAATAGGAGGAACTCATTTTGTATAAGGGTTAAAAAATAATCAATAAAATCAGAGAGAGGTCTGATAAGTAGAGTCATAGGAGGATGTTGAGCCATGTAACCCATTTTACAGAAGGGTAATATTTTTTTACGGCTGATTATGACCTACAAGAATACTGTTGGGACCTAAAATGCCCTTTTTTAATGACAGCCATTATACCCTGTTTGACTTGTCTTACTCCATTCTATGCACCAAACAAACGTTCTTTACTTACTTGAGCCCTAAATCTTCATAGGTACTATTAATTATTGTTTCATCTTATTAATGCTCATGATTGCTATCAATAGGACTTTGCTTCTTAAATTATGCTAACACATTGTGATTTTACAAAAATAGTTCAAGCAATGAGAGAATACATGTCTAGAAGTCTGAGTGGTCTAAAGAGGAGATGAACGTTCATTTCAAGCTATGACCTACACATCCCATCTCTACACACGGGGTACAACCAAGGGTCATCATTCCACATGAGCTACAATAGGCGTGGCTACAATAGACTTAGCTGCAATAGAGTGGCACTGCTTAAAGTTAGATGCAATCATCAGGAAATATCTTAAATTAGTTTTGTTATTCATTACTGGCTCGAGCAACAAAATTTCCTATAATCTCTACTTTTATTTAATTCCATGCACAACTATAATAACGTATGTAACAGGGCAGCATGAAGATCATAGATCTTCATGGCTTCCTGATATTAGTGGGTGAGGGTTATGATTGTTAATGTATACATATTGGGAAACAATCAAAGACAGGGGTTGGTTGATATCATATTTTACTTTGTAAGTTGTGTCATAGATTGTACTTTCGTTCCACCATTTTAATATAAGGAGCAAGATTCTTCATACCTATGTAGTTTAACTTGTGTTTGTTCCCACGTATTTGTTTGAACATTAGGCCCGCCTTCCCACAAAGATCGTCGAGTTAATTAGATGTTTTGATTATTTGGTTGTGTGGTGTGGAAGTTACATTAGATGCATCATTTTTTAGTAGTTGCAACAGTAATGTTCAATCATTATGTGTCCTTGAATAGTCAGTATTTGCATTTCCTTTAAGTTGTTGCAGTGTGGTGTGACATTTGAGTGTGTAGGTTAATTTCATTTACCCATGTGTGTGGTAGCTGTAACAATTAAGGTCTTTCTCAATTCCTTTCAATTACATGTCTTTCTCTAGTTTGCTAATTCAATTAGACTATAGATTAGAGTTGTTTGGTTCAATTCCTGTAATTTCCTATTCCTAGATTAAGGTTGCATTAAACTAGTCATGATTAATCTGCATATAGTTTGGTAAATTAGGATTTAACTTCTTCCAAAAGTAAGTCTAGATATTTATTTCATGAATTGTTCATTGCTGGATTGAAGTTGTAGGAAGGTGATTACAATTTTGAATTCTTAGATAGGTAGTTTAGATTAGTTTAATTATGAGGGGTGTTTGAGTAAACAGATAGGTAGGACAATTTATCAGTTCATCAACTACTTAGTGTTTAAGCGTAGACAATGTGAATTTATTTGAAATAAAAATCCTTCTGTGGGTTGAAAAATTATATTGAGCATTCTACATGATAGTTTTAATTAACTAGAATATAGAGTGACCAACATTTTGGTGTCGTTGTTGGGGAAGATAATTATTAGACACCGTAGTAGTTGCATCTGTTCATTTTTCTTCAGTTTTTAAGTTTGCATGAATATGGGGAGAGTAAAACATGACATTCCCTAAACCCACAAAAATCCCCAAAATACTAATTTTGCAGGTGGTTGAGGTCATGGCAGCAATCTAGCATTGGAAAGAAGGAATTTCATTGACGATCTTGTTTCCAAAACCAACTCTTCTAGTAATCTCTCCATCAAGGAACATCTGTCAGAAGAACCTTGGTTACCCCTTGAGTGGAAGCATCAGTTTCCACAGTGGAGAACACAAGAGGAGATGCGACACCCTCAGGTGTCCCTATAGATGAATATAGACTCAGCACTGTGTGAGCTGGTGATAGAGAGGTGATTTATCACATTAACGGGAATATGGTGACAAAGGAGGAGTGGACACAGTTTCATTAGAAGTGGGATGATTAGAATAAGTAAAGACATGAGAGAGTAGAGGAAAATATGAATAAAGGATGTGAATCTGAAGATCATGAAGAAGTGATGGGGGAGAATCATCATAGTGATGGTGATCCCTCACATGAGGGGATAGTTGCTACACTCCAGTTCCCCATTTGATAGGAATATAGAAAATCCGCAATGAAAAACCTAACACCATCAATATTACCTCGTTTTCATGGAAACACCACAGAGGATCTTGATGAGTTCCTCTTCAAGTTTGACATCCTTTGTTGCAGTTATGACTACACTTCCTACGAGCAAGAAGTTAAAACTTTTCCTTGCTACTTTGAAGGATAACATGTTGCATTGGTTCATCAACCCAGGTGGTGAGACTGTCACCATGTGGGATCAAATGAAACAGGTGTTCCTTGAAAAATAGTAGGAGTACTGTAACACTAAATATAAAAGAGAATAATTGTTCAAGATGGTACAAAAGGACGAAGAAATTTTGGAAGATTTCATTGAGAGGCTTCTGTGCAATGTCCAAAGGGTTGAAAAGACTACAATGGGGATAGATGTGCTCAAGATAGTCCTATTTCATGGGATTAGAGAAGACTTCCTAGGTATGATGAACCTACTAGTAAAGGGGGATATCTCAAAGGGATCCTTTGAAAATATTGTTGAATTATGCATAAGGTATTCCAGAGGATCCTCCAAGACCAACAAATAGGACAAATTTGAAAGAGATGTCTTCGAAAGAACAAATAAGTCATCCAATTGAGGAGCCACCCAAGCAGAAAAAGGCATCCGTCTCGATAAATTCAAGACAGAGATGATGAGCTCCATCTCCTTAGAAATAGATGTCTTGAGGGAGAAGTAGAAGCAAGTAGTAGAAGATCTAACACTTGGTGTATTCTGCCCCAGATGCAGGAATAAGCACCCCATGAAGGAGTGTCCACTTGACAAGGTGGAAGTGTGCCAGCTCTGTGAATTGAACAATGATACAAAGGAGCACCCCTCACTACCTCAAGTGAAGGAAGTTCTATAGGAATCAACTCCAGATGTGGAACAAACCCACTTTATTTCATAGAAGAATCCTTTGCTACCTTGAAACCAAGGTATGAATCCATACGCATTTCCATTTTTGAATAATATGAATAATTGGAATAATACACATCATATGAATACACAATTCCCTTCACCTTATTCTAACCATCAATGGCATCCTTCTCAACATTCTATGCATAATTTCAACTACCGGACCCCTTGGACACAACCACCAAACCAGTAGAATTCTTGGTCTCCTGGGTGGAGGAACTCCCATCTAGGAAACCAGTTTCCTCATAACCAACCTCCTCAACAGTTTCCAGATCAATAGTTTCCTCACCAATGATACCCTGCTCAACAAGACCCTCAGTCATACCAATAGTATTAGCAGCCGTAGCTGCAACTCCATAACAGTGTTGCACCTAATATGCCTATACGACCATAGGTTCCTACTCAACCTAACCCCAACCCAAACAACAAATCAGTCCAATCGTTTGATACTAACAACATACCCACTTACTCCATTACTCCAGTTCCCTGTAACGATATAAGGTTATGTTCATGTAGAGTAGTGGAGACTTTATTCATTAAGGATGTTCCATCTTATGTGTCTAAAGAAAGGATGAATCAGAAGTACTGATCCAACGTAGAAATCCCCATTCTTGAGGATGTGGAAATTCCTACCAAGACATCGGCTGAAACACAAAGAGGAAAAGATATTCAAAGCAACCTACACAACTAATAAGAGAACTGCCATACCCTGAAATACTGACACTACAAAAATCAATGGAACAACCATAGTTTAACCTCTTAGGAGAGTTAACAAATCTATATGTCAAAATTCCACTAGTGCAGGCCCTCCATGATGTTCCTATCTACGCCCAAACATTCTGGGACCGGTGTGTAAGAAAACCAGGTAGAAAACCCAGGGATCCTCCCACTATCCATGTCATAGGGAAACCATATGAACTGATAATTGGAAAAACTCTCCTGGCCAAATATGATGATCTTGGGAGCCCCACTGTCATAGTGCAGATTGGGAACACGCAGATACCAAATGTGTTGATAGATATAGGTGTAGATATTAATGTTATGACCATAAAAACTGTATGAAAACTTAGGCTCACCAATGTTCGGCAAACCCCTACCATTTTAGAACTGGCTGAGAGGTCCACTATCAAACACGAGGGAATATTGGATGATCTCGTTGTCTCAGTTGAATTGTGGGAATAGCATACTGACTTTTTGGTTTTACAACCTAAGTCATAGTTATGGGGAATTTTGTTGATCTGGTCAAGACCTTGGTTAGCCACAGCAGATGCTTTCATTAGCTATTGGTCAAGCTCTATGACCATCTTATATGGGATCGAAACAAAAAACCTTACCTTGTATCCTCTAGCTTGAACTAGTCTAGAAGCTGAAATTCCATTATGGATGGAGCTAGAGGAAGAGGAGGGCGTGCAACCACTGTTAACAATAGGGAAGGCATTGACCTTCAAGGATGAAACAGAAGATGATGTAATTAATATTTTCAACAGTGAGCCCACTTCTGTCAACAAACAATTTTATCAAATACTGAACAATACTCTAAGTGAAGTAGAGAAAGAAAATCTCATAGAAGAGACCTTAGTAAGTGACAGCCACATAATTCCAGTGCTAAAAAATTAAAAAGTGTTCTAGTTGAGATAGAGCAGGGGAAAACACTGAACATCAATCCCAATCTCACTCTTAATGAACAGGAACACTTGATCACTCTCTTGGAAAATCATAAGGGGGAATTTGCTTGGGAGTACACTGATATGAAGGGTATCCCTTCTAATATATTCACCCACCACATCTACATCAAATGTGACTCCCAGCATGTGTGCCAAGGACAACGAAGGATGAACCCCAATCTTAGGCAGGGATGATTTTAAGGAACCATACTGATTTAAAAGTGTAGAAATGTTGGCAAATATTACCAATTCTTAAAACGCCAACAATAAAATGATTGGCGATATTTTTCTATAAATATTTTAATTTCCAAGGATTTTATATCATTTATATAATAATTTGGTGATTTTCAGGCTGAAAAATATTTACCCCATCAAAATTGGGCGAAACAGGGCTTCAAAAAATGCAAAATAGTGAATCTCTTTTGGGAGAAAAACATGGAAAAATAGCCCACTGGGCTAAAATTCGCCCTTAAAATTATAGTGAGAGAGGAAATTCAAACACTCTTGGAAGCAGGGTTTATATACCCGATCTCAGAAAGTGAGTGGGTTTCTCCACTTGTGATAGTACCCAAGAAAAATGGGAAATGGAGAGTCTACGTAGATTATAGAGAGTTAAACAAGGAAACGCAGAAAGACCACTTTCCTCTGCCCTTCATTGATCAAGTACTTGACACCCTATCTAGGAAGAAGTTCTTCTGCTTTCTAGATGGGTTCAAAAGGGACAATCAAATCCATATTTCTCTTGAGGACCAAGACAAGACCACTTTCACCTTACCCCAGTACCTTTGCATACAGGGTACTCCCCTTCGGTTTGTGAAACGCACCTGCGACCTTTTAGAGAGCTGTGATTGGCATATTTTTGGAGATGGGTAATGATAGTATGGATATTTTAATGGATGAATTTACCCCTTATGGAAGTGATTTTGAGGAGGCACTAAAAAACTTAGAGAAGGTTTTAACATGCTATGAGCAAACCAAGCTATCTTTGAGCCATGAAAAGTTCCATATGATGATGAGCGAGGGCGTAGTGTTGGGGCACTTTATCTCTGCTGATGGTATCCAGGTAGATCCATTCAAAATTAGGGTAATTGAAAATATACCCACTCCTGGAACACAAAAAGAGGTACGTAGGGCATGCTATTTATTATAGAAGATTCATAGAAAAAATTTTCAAACTAGCTTCTCCTTTATTTACCTTATTGATGAAGTATGTACAGCTCATTTGGAATTATCCATGCTAGACAACATTCACTGAACTTACAAAGAGGTTGTCTACAAATCCTATATTAAGGTGGCCCAATTGGGCTCTTCCTTTTCACATTTCTTTAGATGCTTCTGACACTGCCATTGGAGCAATGTTGGGACAATAGGATGACCAAGCACAATATGCAATTTACTACATTAGTAAAAACTTGGCCCCTGCTGAACTTAATTACACTATTACAAAGAAATAATTTTAGGCATTGTCTACTCCATTAACAAATTAGGAACTACATCACTGGATACCCCGCCTTTGTACTTTTACAGGAATTCGATATTACTATTATTTTCAGACCTGGGAAAGAAAATGTTGTTGCTTATTTTTTATCTCGTTTTACTAATAGTGATGGCAGCTTACTAGTTGAAAAACATTTTCCTGGATGAAAATTTGTTTACATTTTCATCCCATTCCCCTTGGTATGTAGATGTTTCTAACTAATTGGCTATAGGAAAGCTTTCGGCACATTTTTCAAAGAGACAAAAAAGGAAAATTATTCAACAAAGTGCCATGTATTGGTAGATAGATGGTCATATTTTCTACATAGGTCCTGCTCTTGAGATTAGAAGATGTGTAAGGGAGGATGAAGTCTTCCATATCTTGAAGGCATGTCATTACAAGCCACATGGGGGACATTTTGTAGATAAGAGGACAGGTCATAAGGTGTTAATAATGGGCTACTATTGGCCAACAATTTTTCAGGGATGAAAATAAGTATGTTCAGGCTTGTGATAGCTGTCAGACTCATGGGCCAACCTAACAGTATGGATGAAATTCCTCTTCAACAACACTTGGTGGTTGAACCTTTTGAAAGATGGGCCTTATATTTTGTTGGGCCTATCAACCCTCCCTTGAAGCAGTAAACTTACATTTTAGCTTGCACCAACTACATGACAAAATGGGTGGAGGCTGTGGCTTTGGTGAAAGACAATGACCAGGTTGTAATAGATTTCTTGTACAGGGAAATATTCACTCATTTTGGAGTACCCAAGGAAATAATTAGATATGGAGGACCATAGTTTGTGTCACACAAATTAGGAGCTTTGCAACATAAGTACCATATTCAGCAAAGGATAACTTCTCCCTACCATCCCTAGGCCAACTTCTAGGTGGAAAGTACCAATAAAGTAATTGATGATATTCTAACTAAAATAGGCAAAATCCATCATGGAGGCTAGGATGAGACGATTCCAGAAGCATTGTGGGCATATCGCAATACTTGGCGCAGTACTACAGGTTTCCCCCCTATGACTTAGTGTATGGTAAGAGCGTTGTCTTCCCTATCGAATTCAAAATCAAGACTTTGAAGATAGTCATGGATGTAAACTTAGATGTAACAAAATCCCAAAGGAGTATATTGAATCAATTAAATGAATTTGACAAAAAACATATAGCTACAATGGATCAACCAGCATTGATTCCGTAGCAGTGGCTCAAATGGCACGATCGTTTCATCAAGAAGAAAGTATTCTGTGAGGCACGGGGACTTCACTTAGTGAACCTCTCACATAGCGCNTCCCTTTTTATACCTCAATCCTTATAAACCACCCTACCCACCCCCACCTTAAACCCCCCATCCCCCCAATACCTGCAATATATTGGTTTGATTTTTGATAATTTTAAAACCCACAATATGAACTAACGTGATAGGATATTGGCCAACAAGTGAAGCCCCTGTGCTGTGAGGAAGACTTGGCATTATTATATGATTCAAGATTTAAAAGGGACTTAAAAGGTAAGTTGTGCAAAAGATGGTTGGGTCCATATTAGATAGGAATTTTTTTTGATAATGGTACAGCCCACTTGGTCACCATTGACAAAAACCATACACCATTATTTGCTAATGGTCACAAGCTGTGACTGTACCACAAGCCAATCTCAAGGGACACGTTTATTTCGCAGGTTACAGCTGATACGAGATACCAGTCAGTGCAAGGGATGGAATCTTTCTCTTCACTTGTCAATATTTATAAAGTCACTGTGATTTCCGCACAAAAGAAATTTGTACATAAATAAATTGATTTTTTTTCCATTCTTGTTTTCCTTTATGCTTGATCAATTTTCTTTGAAGAATCTGTGCAGGAATTTACTTAAGGAGAAACGATCATGACTGGGCCTGATGACCGTGAGCCCCTATTCCAATATCTTATTTCAGAAAAATCTCCTTGAAGAAGAAAAGAGTTTGAATGATGAACACTTCCATAGAGCTGCAACTCCATAAAAATTCTGCCTATTTTTCCCATTCCACGCAGCTGCAATTCCATAAGATTTTCCTATTTTTTCCATTATGCGTAGTTACAACTCCGTAAAGTCTTCCTATTTTTCCATTCCTTGCAGTTTCAACTCCATAAAAATTTTCCCATTTTCCCTATTTCTCACAACTTCCACTCCGCCAGTTTTAGCATATTTCCCTATTTCTCGTAGCTGTGACTCTGCCAATTTTAGCATATTTCCCTATTTCGCGCGGTTGTGACTTGGACAATTTTAGCATGTTTTCCCTATTTCTTGTGGCTGCAAATCTGCCAATTTTATAAGATTTCCCTATTTCTCGCAGCTACGACTCCACCAATTTTAGCAAATTTTCCTATTTCTCAAGGCTGTGACTCCGCTAATTTTAGAAGATTTCCCCTATTTCTTCTGCCTACAACTCCACCAATTTTAGCATATTTTCCTATCTGTTGTGGCTGCGACTCCTCTAGATTTGTCCGGAATTTCTGCCGCCCATGATTTTGTTGATTCTGACTCACCTCACAACTTCAATTATGTTTCCATCAATATTGAAAAGACATCTCTTGGTTCGCCGAAAGGAAGGTCATGACTGCATGCGTGCAATGATGTTTAAATTTGGTGGCTACATTGACATGCTGTATTACTTTGAAAATACATGGTTCATCTCATAATTAATAAGGTACAGTTCTGATTATTTACATGATTAAGAATTAAGTAGATTTGACAAATTTAATCATGCTTGCCTTTTTATACATGTCATTATACTTGTAATTCGTTAACTGTAAATACGAATGATCTAATGGGTACTTAAGCTTATCTTACGACTATCACGTTTTTACTAATTTGGGTCCAAATCTTACCAATGATTCCTTGCTTATTACTATCTTAAATTTCCTAATTTGCCCAACTCCAACCTTAGTCATTCGTTCATGTCCCTATGTTGTAACCTCCATTTTTGGGCCAATAATTTGTTGGGATCATACTAGCCTTAATAAAAAGAGAAAACATTGGTATGCCAGCCAGACATCAAGGCTACAAACAAACTGGAATTGTGAAGAGATGCTAATGTTTTTTCCATCTTCGATGTTGCTAGATTGACTGTGTTTTCCAATGTCTAAATGGTTTTCATCGAGAAACAACAACTCTTCAGTTTTTTCTAAATATCACAGAAACCCATTCATAGGTCAGAGATTTACACATAGAAGTTACTGAGGAGATTGTAGTAGAGGTTACTGTCCTTCCTCAAATTCAAAGGGCCTGGTTTTGAAGAAGAACCTGCAATGCTGCCACACTATGGGATTTTCTGGTTGCTGGTGAACAAATCCGTCAAGAAAATCAGGGGATAGTATTATAGTCACTACCTCACCATTGGAATCAAGTGGTAGTTTTTGTTTAGAAGTATGTCACATGTGAAGGTAGGTACCAGACTATTTATTATTCTGAGTTTCCTCTACTTTCTCATTTACGCCATAGGTGTTTATTTAATGTTCCATTTCATCTATTTAAAGGCCAGCATCACATGGTGGGATTTGTAAGGTCATATTGGAACCCATATTCTTCCCTCACCCATCACGGCCTAGTCAAACTACTTATCCTAAGGTCATTACCTCGGAGGAACCAAACCTGGGAACAATTTACTCGTCAACCTCAAATAAACTAGGGACCTATACTTTTGGATGGTGTTCCAATAGAGGAGGAAGTTGAGGGTCCTGGACTTTTGTGGGGTGTTCAAATAGAAAAATAAGAGGAGGCACCTGCACAGTTGGGGGGAATTAAAGAAGAGCGGGAGGACTCGAGTCCCTCCAATTCAATTAGGAGGGGAGATGATATAGGATCAGATAACCAAGAAGAACAATCGGGTGAGGTTGTAGTAGCAACAAACCCTATAGAGGGGATAGATAATTTGGGACCTCTAGCTGGAGAAGCTGAAGTTGGAGCAACATTGGATGCTGGGATAGTTGAAGTTAAGGATGTAGGAGCTACGATGACAGAAGGTGATGCAAAGGACCTTACCATCGAATCCTCTCCTGAATGGACGGGAACTTTTATTGAGGAGGAAACAAAGATGGCAGAGACCAGAGAAGATGCTGAAGTAGGAGACATTCCTTCTATATTAGCTACATAATTGGAATCCCCTCTACCAAAGAGAAAGAGAATAAGATAAAAAGGGGATATATAGGCATCATAGCCACTAAGAAGAAGGAGAACCAAATATGTCATAGCAGCAAAAGCAGTGCAAGCAATATGGGAAAACATCGAAGCAAATATTGAATTTCTAAACTTCATACCTAGGGCAAATGCCGCTCCTCAAGAACATGTTGTAAAGGAACCTCAAATTGAGGAAATTTTGTTTGAAAATGGTCTGTTGAAGGAAGATGTGCAAGCGCTTCGAAAGGAAGTGGAAACATGGAAGGAAACATGCAAGAAATAGGTGGAAGGGAGATTGCACACACTGGTAGAAACTGTAGATCAGGTCGAAGGATCACTTCCTGTTGAGGAAGGTGAAGAATTAGAAAAAGTAGTTTTCCCTGCATGTGGAGTAGGGGTGATTTTAAGGAACCATATTTATTTAAAAGTGTATAAATGTTGGAAAATCTTACTAATTCTTAAAGCACCAACTATAAAAATTTTGGCGATATTTTTCAAACAATATTTTAATTTCCAAGGATTTTATATTATTTATGTAATAATTTAGCGATTTTTAGGGTGAAAATTTTTTATCCCATCAAAATTGGGTGAAACATGGCTTCAAAAAATGAAAAATGGTGAATCTTGGTTTGGAGAAAAACACGGAAAAATTGCCCATTGGGATAAATTTCTCCCCTAAAATTATCCCTGGTGTGGAGAAATTTTTAATCAATCAGGATACAAAGTCAGAGTGTGTGCATTTGTGTCACAAAAACCCACACAGGAAGTTGGAGAAGATAAAGAAACATCTATGGTGGAATTGAGGGGTGAAGATGAACTAGAAGTGGAAATGATCCCCGATATAGAGGTAAGGGAACATCAGCAATTACAGTCGGAACCACAGGGTGTTGTTGCACAAGAAACGAAAACCATGGAAATGTTTGTTAAGGATGCTACTCAAATGGAAGTGAGTGAGCCAGAGGTCGAGATAATCCCTGACCTGAACTTAGGATTTTTTACTATGACCCCAAATAAATCTCAAGACATAGAACTAGTGGAGGGATAACTTCAGCAATAGGAAAAATTTGAAGCTAATGAAGATGTTGTCACATAAGAACCAAAATCCACACGAAATCTTGTTGAGATTCCCATTCAACTAGGGAAAACTGACCTTGAGGTGCACATAATCCATGATTTGGAACTAGGAGAAGACAAATAGATGCAGTCCCAGCTATCAGGGGACATTGCAGCATTTGGGGACGAGTCTCATGTATCTGGGGACACTCAAATACTTGGGGACTAGTCTCATATTTCATGGGATATGTAAGTAACTCAAGAGAAACCCAAGCAGCCAGAGGGACTAGGAGAGCAGGAAGTTGTTAAGCAAGAACCAACGTCTGTTCAGTTCCCTATTGAAGCCACAACTGAGAATCAAGAAGCTACAGCCAAGGCTCAAGAATATGTTGAGATTGGAACCGAAGAAGATGTGTTACACAAGAACCAACATCTTCACAATTGGCCATTGAAGTTGAAAAAAAGGGTTTTCAGGAATAAGGTGATGCTACACAAGAACCGGCATCCTCAGAATTGATTGCAGAACTACCCTTGCAGGCAGAAGTGGTTGGACCACTGGTAGAAGAGGAAGTTGTTTCACTTTCAATTCAGAATAATCAGGCCGAAACATTGGGCAATAAGGTATGGACACAATCTTCCTGGGACTTTGTCAATCTAGATTTTGATGAGGAGAATTACGTAGGAGAGGGAAGGATTCAAGGTCTAATAGAAGAACTCTCACTGCTGAAAATAGAAGTAAAAAAATGGAAAAGTGAGGTCGATAGATATCAGAAAGGAATGATCCCCCTTGTTCAACATAGAAAGACTATCAGATAATTGAGGGAAAGATGGAAAGAACAGTTAATATACTCTAGGTGTCATTGGGAATAAGTATAGAAACAGTTGAAGGAGTTGAAGAAATTCAATTCCATGCAGAAGGAAAAATATCAACTGTACATTATTTCCTGGGAATTTATGAGCTTCAGAGCTCCATCTCCCTCTTATCTTGAATTTTTGTATGAATAATTTACTTGGTTTAAATTGAAGGTAATAAATGAATGGAGACCTTATTAGGTGGCACCCTCTACCTAGTTTCTAGAAACTTTTATAAAGAGCATCTTCACTAAGTAGAACCTCCTATGTGAACTTTATTTGCATGAAATGTCTTGCCCCCTGGACCATCATTCAAATCATGTTCCTTAATTAGGAGATGTCCAGCTGAGGGCCTTTGCTTCTTTTGTCAGAAATCATGTGTAGTGGGAGGATTCCTTCCATACAATTTCTCAGAATGAGTCCAACATTAATCTTTGGATTCGGCATGAACCTCAATCCCTTTGCCTTCTTTGTACCCATTAAGAATAGAGGCTTAAATATCCCATCCAGACTCAGCAGTTGTTCTAACTTCAAGAGCAGGTCATCTCTAGTTATGTTAGCTAGATTTCCAGGAAGCAATGTTTCACTTTGGAAGGAAGTAAGGATAGGTGGCAGGCTTCTCCTTCATCAATAAAAAAAAGAGACCCTTATGGCTTTAATAATTTTAAACACATTCTCCCTAGGGTTGAGGGGTATGTTGAATGTATGAGGAATTGTGGAGTTAATTGGTTGGGACTCAAATTCAAGTTACCACTTATTTGGTGGCGAACAAGGCTTCTCTTTTTAATAATTTTAAACATGTTCTCCTTATAGTTGAGGGGTACATTGAATGTATGAGGAAGTGTGGAGTTAACTGGTTGGGACTCAAATTCAAATTCCCACTTATTTGGTGGCCAACAAGGAATTATAGGGATGAATTCTCATTGAAAAATACAGAGGAGAAGCAGTGTTGGAAATATTAGGTTTCCCATAATGTATATCTAGATGGGAGGGAACCACCTAAACGCTCCTACAACTTTTCATCTCTCCATGAACGAGGTACAGTTCCAGCCTCTAATTCAAACTGCTGGAGGTTGTTGTATGAGGACATGCAACTGGGAGGTTGGGGGAATATGTTGGGTCCGAAAATGTCCCTTTTCAACCACATCCATTTCACCCTGTTTGTCTTGTCTTACTCCATTCTATGCACCAAAGAAACGTTATTTCCTCACTTGAGCCCTGAATCTTCACAGGTATGATTAATTATTGTTTCATTTTATTAATCCTCATGATTGCTATAATTGTGACTTTACTTCTTGAATTATGCTAACACATTGTGATTTTACAAAGATAGTTGAAGCTATGAGAGAATACAGGTGTAGCATTCTGAGTGGTCTAAAGAGGATATGAATGTTCATTGCTAGTTGTGACCTACCAGTCTCGTCTCTACATGTGGGGTACAACCAAGGGTCATCATTCCACGTGAGCTGCAATTGGCGTGGTTGCAACAACATGTTGCTACTTAAAGGTAACTGCATCATTGGGGAATCTCTTAAATTGGTTTTGTTATTCATTACTGGCTCGAGAAACAAAATTTCTGATATTCTCTGCTTTTATTTAATTCCACAGATAGTTGTAACAGTGCATGTAACAGGAAATCCTAAAGGTTGTATATCTTCATGGCTTCGTGATATTAGTGGGTGAGGGTTACAATTGTTGATGTATAAGTAATGGGACACATTTAGATCTAAGGGTTGGTTGACATCAAATTTTACTATGTAAGCTATTTCGAATACTGTACTTTAATTCCACCATTTTAATATAAGGAGCAGAGTTCTTCATACCTCTACATTTTAAGTTGTGTTAGTTCCGGCGTCTTTGTTCGAAGGTTGGGCCGAACTTCCCATATAGATTGCCGAGTTAATTATATTTTTTCATTATTTGGTGGTGTGGTGTGGAATTTACATTTGATGCATCCTTTTTTAGTGGGTGCAATAGTCATTTTCAATCGCTATGCTTCCTTGAATAGTCAGTATTTTCATTTCCTTTAAGCTGCAATAGTGTGGCGTGACAGTTGACTATGTAGGTTAATTTCCTTTACGCATGTGTGTGATAGCTATAATATTTAATCTCTTCCTCAGTTCATTTCAATTAGTTTTCTTTCTCACGTTTGTTAATTCAGTTAGACTACAACTTAGAGTTGTTTGGTTCAATTCCTATTATTTCCTATTCCTAGATTAAGGTTGGATTAAACTAGCCATGATGGATGTGCATATAGTCTCCTAAATTAGGATTTAACTTCTTACAAAAGTAAGTCTAGATATTTATTCCTTGAATCGTTTATTGTTGTATTGAAGTTGTAGGAAGGTGATTCCAATTCTGAATTCTTAGATAGGTAGTTTAGATCAGTTTAATTATGGGAGGAGTTTGACTAAACAGATAGGTAGGATAGTTTATTCAGTTCATCAACTACTTCGTGTTTAAGCACAGATAGTGTGACTTATCTTTGAAATAAAAAGAATTCTCTAGGTTGACAATTTATATTGAGCATTCTGCATGACATTTTTAATTAACTAGCATATAGAGTGACCAACAAATACAACCTACCTCAAGCTACTAAATAATCTTCAATAGAGTTGGCCAATCTTCCACCTGCAACAAATTCATAAATACATTCGTAGTCTATGTGCCCACAAGAAAAAATATCATACTCGCGACAATGATGTGGGTCTTAAACATTACTAATACAACAAACAAGCAAAGGATGGAGTTATAATGGATAAGGGACAACTAATTCCAAGTACATCTTCTATCTTACAATAACATTGACCATCCTCACAACTGTTAAGTTTTTCTAAAGAATAGCAGAACTGATGACTCTCAACATTACACTCCTATTGGCCTCTGTTTACCATATTCACAATTAATGAATGGCATTATAATGGCAAAGGAGCAGCTATTCAAAGCATATAACCTTCTAACTTACAATAACGACATGAATATCGGGGATGGCATCCTCAGAGTCGTTAATTTTTTCTCTATAATAACACGACTAATGCTTCTCAAAATCTCAATCCTATTGGCCTATGTTTAAGTATTGTTTTATACAACATATTAGAAAAGAGGGAGAAAATCCTTAGTTCCAAGTTAATTTTGTGCCAACATTAAGTACATGTGTGAAACACCAATGATAATCAATAGAAACACTTGAGGATCCCAACTATTGAGAAAATTAACAACACAAATAAGAAAGCTGCCAATTGTTTTCACGTTCCAAAGGCCATAGGATTAATAAAAACACAAGAAACATTAAAGAATATGCATCCACTCTCTAACCATGAACAGTTGGTTGAGCTATATTTTTCCTAGAAGCATCTTAACACTTCCAAAAGTAATAAATAAAAGGAATTATATATTACTAATGAGCATAAATCAAAGGAATTATCTAATCACTAATGAGAAAAAACGTAATTCAAGCAGTAAGGTTGTCATTTAACAAGATAGCTTTTCAAAACATAAGTAATTTGTTTGTGATATTGGTGTAATTATTTCCTCCAAAAACATGGCTTACAAAATGTGGGCATGTGGTGGGGTGTTATCTTGAAACAACAACAATAAAACCTCATTTTTCCTCAGATCTGGGAATATTTTTGGTGGAACCATGCATCCAATCCACTAAGAAAGGGAATTTTGAGTAGTCCAGTTCCTTATAGAAGCACTTCTAGGCAATTTTGTGCATGATTCAACACTATTTTAACACTCAAACAGTAATAAAACAGAGTAAATCTCAATTTTGGGTGGTTTTAAGGTCATAACAACAAAAAACAACGATATGGGCATACTTGGCATTTATAAATCAATTTCAAACCTATTTTTGACTTCCTAACAATATTGGGCAACATAATCAACAAACCTTGGAAACCTATGATTGAAAAGGAAGAAAAGAAGCAAGTTGGGAATGACTTATCCCTATCCCTAACCTCCTGTAGAGAAATGGAAGACAACATTCCACTCTAGCGACTCCCTTATGGAAGTCATTTGGCTTGAATAGACTTTAAAGTATAAGGCTTTGAGTATTATTAAATGAAATAGAAAGAAAAAATACATAATTTAATACCTTAAAGCAAGAGTTGCATGAAAACAATTGAAGAAATATGTGACAAAGAAGCAATAATAGATGTTTTAAGACAAAACAATGTCAGTAAAAAGTTAATAAAATATTCAGAATAAACTAAACCACCAAAGAGCGGAAGATGAAACAAATAATCCAAACTAATTTTATAATATTTGGAACAATACGAATTTAGTTTGTGAAACTTAGGGCCCCAACATAAGTCTACACTTATTATGTACCAACATTTCAGTGCCACTTGAGAGGTGTGAACTTTCCAAATGAATCTTAGCAGTACACCCTATCAGTCTCAATGAAATCAAGAATTCCCCCTATTTCCTTTGTGGGTAATATATTGCCTCTTTTGAATGCTGAAAATCCCTTTAACTAGCCTCTTCCTAGTGACTGGGAATTACCTAAGCATTTTGGTGTTGGCTCAATAGCTCATGGTTCAATGTTGGTTTTAATTGTGCCATGAACATCTATGATTTTCGTAAGTAGAAAAAATATCTTCAATTAGGCCACTATAAGTTCAATCTCTAAAAGACTAAGAAGGATCCATTTAAGATATTATATTTTTCCTTTGTTACCATCCTGCATCCCCCATGCTGGATTTATATTGTTATTGTGTATCGACACATCATAGATATGCCAAGGATAACTATCTAACTTGGATATCTATTAGAACCTTGGACAAATTCTCAAATGCAAATCCTGTGATAAATCCCAAGAACATAAAAAGGAGAAAATAATGTCAAAAACATCAAAATCAATCAATTTAAATTATTAGAAAAAAATTTAGGAGGCTGTTTTTCTGTGGCATTCTATGAGAGGAATCCACAATAGAAGGACGGTGTGGAATTTTCAGACGGTAATATTAATTTTTTTCTAAGAGTGATCTATTTCAAAGATGCTTTCAATAAAACGTTTTGAGTCAGACTCTGAGGGTATTGTCTCACAACACTATGTATTGTCTCAAATTGACAAGAAATTCCCATCAACGACTAAAAATGGAGGAGGTGAGACCAATGATTTATTAGAAGGGTTAGTGCATGTAGCATCAAAATAAATGAATGGAGCATAGTAGTAGTGTTAAGGGATTATCTACACCTACTATTTACCATGAACCCTAGGTATTTACCACTTAGTATAATGTCGGATCTTGTAATTTTGACCATCCTTAAAAGTGAACAACAACAAACCAGACCCAACAAAATAACACTTATGTATTGATGTATAAGCATACTTGCGGATTGGAGTCACGATGTGATTGCAAGATCCAAAATTCTAGAGCCTCAAAACCTTCGAGGAACCTTAGAAAGAGCCTCGCAACTCCATAATAACGTTCGAATCCCAATTCTCCAAATTTGAAACCCTCTTAAGCTTTATAACTTCAGAGAGGGTCCTTTTTGTTTTATCCAATTATTGTATCACAAACAGGTGATGAGGAAAATCTACTTACTTCCTAAATAAGGAAAGGAAGCTTTAAATGCGAATGGATGATAAAAATAGAAATGAAAAACAGGTAATCCACCTCCAATTCAACAACATAACAATACTATAATTCTTCATGTTTTTTGCATGCAAGGAGCCTCCTTTTAACACTTAAAGGGGTGGTCACACCTAGTCCTGAATGTGAACATAATCCCATTCATTCTGTCAATATATAGGGACAAAATTGGTCCCCTTCAACCCCAATGCCATGATTTATGGATGAATTTCTATTAAAAATATCCATAAGGAAAGTACAGGGGCGATTGACACGAGTATTTAGATTAGCAAGAAAAAATTTGGGAGAAATTTCCATTGTTGACCTCCATGTCCAGAAATCGGGGGCGATTGAATAATTTTACCTAAATTTATATAGGCAATTTATGATTTTCAACACTCTCTTGGTGAAAATTGTTTGGCTATTTTCATATTAAATAGTATTTTTTAAATAAATAGTGGACTAATATTTTAAAATTTAGAAAATTTTACCCATATAAAAATTCTCCTATTGAATTTTCAAAACCCCTCTAATTTCACCCATCGGCTAAGATTCACCCCTAAAATAATCTCTACTATAAACTTTTACTAGTTCCTACTTGAGATTTAGAATATAATTTTCATTTAGGTATTTATTTTATAATATAATATATACATAGACTTTTACTTATTTCTTTTTTATCTTTATTTATTTTCACATATATATATATATATATATATATATATATATATATATATATAGATATATATATTTATTATTCTCATAAGTGGGTGTACACTTTACTTAGATATTTTACCTATATTTATTAAAAATAACTTGGTATACATATGTATATCCTTTGATATACATATTGTATAGACTTAATTATTCAATTCTTCCTTAGTTTAAGTTAATTATTTTAACAAGGCCTTGTGTAGGGTTTGGTCGTTCAACTAGGATAGGTAGCTCTAGATTTCCTTGCATGTTGGATTCCCTCATTTTCGTGGTAGTATCTTTCATTCCTTGATGATAAATAGATTGGAATTTCATTTAATAAAATTAAATAAGTATGATAAAGGTTGGTTCTATTCATAGTCTATCCAACTACGACACCCTTTAATTACAACAACTCGTAGTTCTATTTAACAATTATGGTCAACAATATCGAACTAGAATTACAATAGTGCAATTATAGATCCCTTTGATCAACACTAATACAAGGATGCATTTTTACAATACACATAGGGATACAATGATCAAAGATCCGATGCTACAGAGCTTATGCTCACCATCGTGTTAGAGTGCTCTAGGGATCATTCCCAACACTTCCATTCTTTACTTATTGGGGTTACCTATGTGCTTCAGAGCTTACGCTCAGCACATAGTCTCATAACCCATGTGCTCGAGAGTTTACGCTCAACACATAATCTCATTACTCATGTGCTCGAGGGATTATGCCCAACACAACATAGAAATCACCTATGAAATCGGTCTTCTGCATAGGTTCCCATGTCGACTATTTTTTTCTTCTGTGTCTAGGATTTGAACTGTTCTTTAAATCTACAGTTCGAACAGTCAGTAACAAATAATCTTCTATTAATTTACAAAATCACAAATAAAGTTTTGAAATACATATTTCTGCAGCGGATGTTCAGTAGCTCCCATAAGGTCTCTAAGTGTTTGAAACTGGTGTCCCATATCACTTGTAATGTCCCTAAAATTCGTAAATAAAAAAAAATAGTTAAGGTCTATAAAACTACTAAGATCAGAGGGACATATATAATTAGCTTCAACATAATAAAAACTTGAACAGGAACGATACTTTTGATCATGTTCTAGTTTTCTCTCGTAGGTTAATACATGTTATTCTAATTTTGATGATGTTTATTGCCGTTCAATTGTATACTGAGTTTATTTTATATCTATGTCTTTTATTTAGTTTAATGATGTTTTCGATACCTCTTTTTTATAATCAATTCTTATTATGCAACCTAATCTTATTTACTAAAATTACGTGGCTAACTTACCTCTTCTTCTAAAGGGGAGGAGTGGCTAGATTTACCTAACGACTCAATCAGAAAGGTAAGGAAGACTCTTACGGATTTGGATTACTTAGTTCTTATGAACTAATGCATGATGTATCTGTGGTTTTGAAGGTGCTACGTAGTTGAGCCTATGTTCGTTATAAGGGACAAGACCCAGAAAACAAAGATTCTAAGCCCTAAACATAAAGGGTTTAAGTGCTTTTTGTAAAACCTAACCAAATAAACAAATGGTCAAGAGAATCTAGGGAAAGGGTAAAAATGTAAAAATTAGCGGGATTTTGGTTGCTGTAATTAATATGGTCATGTGATAGCATCATGGTTGCTCCCTCCATGTTGGAGTAGGCTTGAAACCTTCTCTAGGGTTTCAAAAACCCTCCTTTGCATGAATATATGGAAGAGACTGAGCTCCTTGGTTGGGGTTTTGCTGGAACAGTGTGGAACATTACAAGGTTATTTAAAATACTGCTAAGGTATGCGCTTTTGCTCATGGATTTTACAACATTTACATGTTTATTATTCTTTTATGAGACATACTCTAACATTTGACTGGTTTTCATGGCAGGTTTTGCTTGGAGCAGGTTTCAACTGTGGGAAAAGAAGACCATCGAGCCACATCATTGTAAGCCCATGCATAAGGATCCTAGGCTCTAGTTGTTTGTTGTATGTTTTTAAATGGGAATGTTCTTCTTGTATTTTTAATGGGATCCCATCCAAAAATTTCAAGGGTTTGGGAAGAAGCAAATATCACAAAATTCATGGGGTTTAGGGTTTTATGATCATATGCAGGAAATTGTTGAAATTGTGAATTAATCTTTACTGTGGTGAAATAAAACCCTATGTATGGATTTTCAATAGTTCTATCATAACTTTGTGTTTAATTTAAAGTCTGTACAATATTTTAATGATGTTAAATATATCTCGTTATGGATACTCTGTATTTGGTTTTAAATCTTGTTAGCTAATATGGGGTTTCTCCAATGTTTGGAAGTCAGCCTCCGTATTCTTTAAATGCTAGTTTGGAAATGCTCTCTGATCCCATCCAACAATAATGATAATCTCCCCCAAGCCTTACCTTGCTTTTTCTCTTATAGTTTTTGTTTTCAAAAAGGGGCAGCTGGTTTAACTTGAGTTAAAAGAGGATTTTACTATTTTCTTGAAAATAATATTTAGTTTGATTTTTACACAATGTATATTATGTTTTATTACCTAGGAACCAGGGATGATTTTAAGAACCCCCCCATATTTGTATGTATAAAAAATGGGCAAATCTCTCCGATAATGATAGGAATATTTGAAGGTGATTTTATCAATAATATAATATGTATATATAAAAAAATTGGCGAATATTTCTTTTTATTATATAATGTTGTAAAATCCCGATGAATATTTCATTTTATTAAATAATGTTGTAAAATATTGGTGATTATTTCACTAAGTTATAAGATATTGTAAAACCTTGGCGAATATTTCACTTCATTATAAAAAATTGTAAAAACTAATGAACCTTTCACTAATTTGTAAAATCTTGTAAAAATAGAGAAACAACAACATTATTCAAATAACATGAATCACATCATCAACAACATAATATTTAGACTCATGAGTCACAACTAGAAGGTGTCAATGAAACACAACCACGCGGACTAAATTCAAGGAAAGTGGGGACTCCACTTGTTTTCTCATCCTTTAATGGTCCAGTGAGCATGTGGGGACCTAAATCTTGATAAGCTGATAAACTAATAGAACCAGAAATTATGAATGATCTTGGCCTCCACTAGCCAATTGAGGTTGTTGACACTAATACAATTATGCATTGTATATATGTGAATTGATTATTTCATTAGATGAATGTTGGCCTTGTGTAAATAGGTATCCTACGATCAATGCATAGAAACCTATTGCATAGACTATTTTTCTCTTCACTTATCTATGTCAAGCTCATTTATTTTCTTGAATAACGATAAGTATTTACAAAGAAAATATACAATCATTATAAAAGAATTAAAAAAGTGAAGATAATTAATTCATACAACTAAAATGTATTAAAAACATATTTTCTCAAACCCCGAATCAATGAAAATCAACTAAAACCAATCTTGATTCAATATACAACAAAGGGTTAAATCAAGCATCAAATGAGGACTAGAAGCATTCAAGGGACTAACACAAGAATTTGCACTACAAATTCTATGCAATATTATGCCTTGGAAATTCCAAGAACTTGTTAAGATGTTGGAGATGCAATCATGGTAGACATATTCTGATATTTTGTTACATTATAAAATAATACAACTTTGATGTATTTGGTCACAAAGCTCAATAAAATAGAAAGTAAAGAATCCCTCAATTAAAGGAAGTGTCCCATATATGGCTAAGAAGGAGTCCAATAAAATATGGAAGAGAGAAGAAAATAAAGAAATGCATCAACTAGGTAAAAAAAAAAAATCCTCAAACCATTGATTCAAAGGAAATCAAATGAAACCAGTGAAGCTACTACAAAGGTTTTAGTAAAGCATAAAATAAGAAATAGAATCGCAATGCATTCAAGGGCTTAACACAATATTTAACTAAAATAAACCCAAATTTCCACAATCAACAAAATACTACAAACATAAATAGTAAGCAAACCATAGAAATTTTCCAAGGTACAATGATAGACATTAACACGGTTTCATGTACTAGAATGAGCCCATTCTTGCTTAGATAAATTCTTGTTAAATTATTTATTTATCCTTTCATACTAAGACACTATCTATTTGAAAAGATAGACCCCAACTTCGTAAAATTCCAACTTCATTTTCTGCCACAGATGATATAAAGGTGATCAACTTCATGATGAGATAATAATTGATTTATCTCCTTCTTAAGGATCCATTCATAAACTTTATCTTAAGAGACTCCTTTAATTCGTATCATAGAATAAGTTGTAAGTGGCACACCATATTTGGAAGGATATTTATTAATAATATCCAAATCATTAGGCTTATTGATGCTTTGACTATTCACTATACAACTAATCCTTTTCTTGGACGGGTAATTGCATAAATTTTTTCTTATTTCCAAAATATTTTCAAACAACAGATATTCCTATTTGTTAAGCAGTTTGCTTCCAATTCTGTGAATCGCTTATAAAATTTATCATGAATTCTAATGGATGTAATAGTAATGTGTGGAAATCAAGTACACTGCATTAAGGTTTTAAGTTTTAAGTTCTCCCATAATGAAATCCTATGACTATAACACTCATTTGGATATGGTTTAATGGTTCGTGTTGATTACAAGAATGAAAAAGAATTTGGTCAAGCACTCGTGGAGGAATTTCAGAAAGGATTGGTGAAATGAGAGGATATTTTTGTTACTACTAAGGTACATTGCATTATCTACTGAAGTTTCATTCTCTATATCTCTTTTAAAACACTTCAGACTATAATTTAAGTAAAGGGAGTAAGTTTCATTTCACATACTTTATCCCTCCCTTTTGTAACAATATTACTTATTATAGTTTATTTTATAGTTATGGAATTCAAACCATGGACATGTTCTTGAGGCATGCAAGGACAATTTAAAGAATCTACAGTTGGAATATTTGGACCTATAAATAAATTTTCCTGTAGCCCCATGATATACAGGTAATATTATCCTAAATGTTTTTTATTCAAAGTTGTTGAATGTTTTTTAACTGCCTCTAATCGAATCAGCAAATGAAAAATAAACACAATTTTCTGACGACGTGTTCATTGTTCATAGTTTAAAAATGACAGGGGTTGGAACAACTAATAGTGCTTTGGATCAAGATGGTGTTTTATACATAGACACCACAATATCATTGGAGGGGAGATGGCATGCCATGCAAGATTTGGTTTCTGTAGGTTTGGTCCAAAGCATTGGGATCATGCAAAACTAGAAGTGAGTTTAACATGCTATTTAGTTTTATAAAAAACAAGATTAAATGCATGGAAAAGCTTGTTTACTAATAAAATTTATTGGATTGTTGATTTGTAGTAATTATGACATTTTTTTTAACTCGAGACTCATTGGCTTACTCAAAAATCAATCTTGATGTTAATTAGATTGAGGAAAATCCCTACTTCCAGAGGGAGTGACTAGTGAAGTTCTATTGGAAGAACAGTATCGGGGTCACTCCTCATACACCCCTTGGTGGTGCTATGTCGAATATAGAATTTTTTGGATCTATGTCTTCTTTGGAAGATACATGTCTTTAGGTATGTGTATCTTTCATTCATTTCTTCTTTTTCATTAAACATTTACCTATAATATTTATCATTAAGAGAAACTCTATAATTTTAGGATTTAGCTAAGAAATACAAGAAGAATGCATCACAAATTGCACTGCGGTGGGGTATTCAAAGGAATACAAGTGTAATCCCAAATTCTAGCAAAGTGAAATAATTGAAGGAAAAAATTGATGTTTTTTATTTTGAGATTTCAAAGGAGGACATGGAGGAAATCAAATCCATAGATCACAAATTACGCACCAATAAACCAGGAAAGTTTTGGGGAATTGATCTTTAGATGGGAATTTCATATGCTAAGAAAAAACCGAGTTCTATTCATCTCTAACATACTTGAAAATGATATGGAATATTTGATATTCAAGGAAAAGATAATTTTGGTTAGAATTTTTATGTATCAAGAATAAGTACTAGGATACACACTTATTTTGATGTATGACAATGTAATACATGGAAATTTACATTTCTTGATTAGCAAAAAAATTATATGACCTCAAACAGATTAAGAAGTTGATGTTTTATACCCACGTGAAAGAAACATTATAATCTGATATATAAAGATATTTTCTAGTACCATGTCTAATTAGCATACCATTCCACTTATTATGCTTCAAAGATTCATAATCATATCAATTTTGATTAGAGAGTGAAGACCCTTTCTTGTATATATTGATTAGCCTTTCAATAATTTGTTAGGGTTACGCATAAGTTTTTATATAGGCAATTATTTTCACTGGAGGCACTAAAGACAATTTCAAATAATAACAAACCATTTCAGAAGAGACGTGGAATTCGAAGAAATGAGATGCTTGTTCAAGCTTATGATCTATTTGCATCAGGCTTATGGCCTATCTGTCTTATCAACATGAATATTCTGCAGAATTAAAATCATTGATTCTCAACTATTTGAGAAATCAAATTAATTTCATTATTCTTGAGATGAATTCTGGAGGCATGGAGTAATGGGTCTTTTAAAATTTTTGAGTCTAAGAGTTCCTACAATCAATTTTATTGTATGAGGGTTCTTTTCGATTGGTTATATTCATTTTTGAGTCATTGTTGTTTAAATTTAAGGGTTCTTTTGGATTGGTTATATTCATTTTTGAGTCATTGTTGTTTAAATGTTAGGGGTCATCTCTAGATTAAATTTAATGTGTGATGGCCATTGTTAGTGATCGAATTTTAAACTAATGTGGTGGTAGACATGGCACTAATATGGTACCGGAAACTTTATTTGATCAATCAATGATTATCTCATGATGGATTTGATCACCTCCATACATTATATGAAAGATCATATTTCCTGGGGCAGTAAAATTCATCAACAACCGACCTACAACTTTTAAGACATAAGTTGCAGACCCATCAAGACACTTCTGTAGTAGGTTGAAAAATATAGACAAAAGGAAAATCTCCCTATTTGGAATCTTATAGTATTAAACACCAACATGATGTTTCATAGACTGCATGAATTTGTTAACTGCATCAGCAGATACTCATTAATTGATCTCCTCGTTAGGATCCATTCAGGAACTTGATCCTAAGAAACTCCTTTAAGTCAAATCATAGATGTAAGTGCAGATGCGACACTAGATTTACAAGGATATTCTATTAATCATATAAAAATCATAATGATTACTGATGCTTTGAATATTCACTATACAACTAATCCTTTAGTTGGACACGTAATTCATTTCAATTTTCTTCCTTATGTAAAGAAATAGAATCCTAAAACAACATCTCGAATTCCAACCTGCCTAATTCTTAGAAGTTGTACCTACAGTCCACAGTAGGTAGGAAAGACCAATTAATTGGATTGATCATAGTAACTTTAAAACCATCGGGGTATTATACTATGAATTAATTCATATACTGTATTGTTCCCAAACTTCTTGATTCTACCATTCCTAGAAACATATCTTTTATACAAGATACCAAAAATGCTCCTTAAGAAAATTATCATTGAGTGGAAATCTAATTTTTCCAATATTTCAATAAAAGTTCAGTTAAGCAGCATTGAAAGATCCTATAGTTTCTTGTCTACCCCTTGATAAGTAATTGTCTAATTACAAAATTGTCCTATGGTTGAAAATTCAGTGTACCAAATGACTACTCGCAAATTTATATGCTTCATGTTCTATGGTAAAACACACATAGAAAGTACTTTTTGCATGTTTAGTTTCATTTATGGTTGTCTGCAAAAGTTAATTTACACCTTGATATCACCATCACTTGCACATAACGAAATCCCAGTTTATGCCAGCCAGCTAGCTTCATGAATCTATAGCTTCTAACAACCTATCTCACATGCAATGTGTGTTGCTACATTATCAATCTAATTAATCACGGTGCTTCTAGTCATATTGAATTTCTTATGGTTACACATGATTTTCTCTGCATTCAAACAAACTAAGAAATGCAAGAATTCATGGGTCTGATCCTTATAAGTATTTATCTTGTTCTTCTCATTTTATGGGTTATTTTGGCTTCTACATATTCTACATACATGTCTAGTAGTTATTCAATTCCAACTCTTCCTCCATCCCAGCCTCAAGGATTGTGAAATGATTGGACGATGAATAGTAAAGACTTAGATTGGGACTAAACATTTGAATAAATTCGTATTCAATGTCCTTCTTAATCTAAAAAATGAATATAATATTTTTACAGAATGCAAGCATGAAGCATGTATATCCCAAATCCCAACCTCAAGCATTGTGAAAATGATTGGACAATGGATAGTAAGGACAATTCCCTGCAAATATTATTTGCTTGCAGTGTTGTTTATGTTCTCCATTGAATCATCAATAATACCCAAATCTACTAGATTTCTTAAATGCATTGACAAGACTTCTTTGACCTTGTTTGTGTAACATATAAGACATATTGATTTGAACAAGAAGAAAATATCCATTCTAACTAGAAATTTATATTTCAAAATTATTAATTTTCTGAGCAATACAGTAAGCACCAACCAAGCAAATCATGGAGGAAATAAGATATGGAAGCCTATATAGATGAAAAGAAGTACAAGATATTTTTATGAAAAATAAGTGGTGTGCTTCTTGAAACAGGGTGTTGCTCTTTACAGTTCTTATTCCAATGCAATAATATATAGCTAGAAAGCATATGTATGTATTTTGTAATGAGTGTCAGTTATGGAGCAATTGTAGATCATGAGCCAAATGCATAACTTCATGAAAATAACTAGAGAAGATAATACTCCTCTTATTGCTGGAATAAGTTTATTTTTTTCAAAAAATCCATTGTAAATCATGACCTTATTAGAGGCCCCTGTTGAAATGCACACATGTATAGAATTGGAAATCTATGTTACCAAATCTTCCAATAGAGAATCTAGGATCCACACTTCCATAGATATGGAATGATCCATCCTAGATACACTTAGGACCCTAAAACCCTATATTTTTCCTATAAAATAGTTGTGACACCCATTCTAAAACACATAAATCTAAGTTTTCTACAACAGTATGCATTTATGAGTTTGTGAGAGTTATTTGGAGTAAAATATATTTGGTGATTCGGTTTTCTATGTTTCTGGTTTATAGTTATCTAGATCCTAATGTTCCAAAATATATGATGAGTTTGTATCTATTTCCATGCAACTTTGGAAAAGTTAATTATGATGCAGCATATGTTTATATGGAATGAAACACACGACATTGGAAATAGAGAATTAGTAAATCACTAATAATAGATCCAAATGATAAGTATATAAGCATTGATGGAAGAAAATCACCAAATCCTAAAGATATAATTAAATTGTATTATGGAAATCCTCCCTAGTAAATTGTAATTCTTCAACACAAGACTTTTGAATTGCCGAGGCATCAAAATCCAAAGACTGGTATTTGACATTCGTGTGTCAGAAGTGCACTGTTTCTATTTTTCTGAAACAAATCTCAAGTAGATACCCAAATGAAAAGGAAGAGAAACAAAAAGGAGAAAAAATAGCTTTGAAGAACATTATGCATTGAATTTGAGATATTTCAATTATAATATGAAAATAATTTTTGTTAACCTAGTGTTGGTTGATGCATCCAATCTTTAATACTTAGCATTTCTTTGAATTTTTATTAAACTTGAAAAGTTTGTATGGCACAAAAATGAGATCAGGAATTGTTTCAACCATCAAACAACATGTAACCACCGTAATTCTTAAATCCAGATGCATCTTAGACAATTCTAGGAATTCTTATGAAGGTTCTAGCCCCTCGACACACATTTGACTAGAATCAATAGTAAAACTCCACCATGTTAAACTCGAGGGACACTAGGGCTCTTTTTCAGCCCTCAAACAGTCATGAAACAATAATTTAAGTTGTTAGGTCTATGAGACAAAATTGGAAAATCTTTGAACAACAAAATTTTTGGAAATATTTCGACATCCCTCTATATGGTTGTAGCCTCCAAAATATAGAAATACATATACTTTGAGATTGCATGAATAACATCAATAAGTAGTCTTAAATCCCTAATTCTAGGTGCTTTCTAGGAATCAAAATATTGAAAAGAGACCTATGCCAATTTTAAGAATAATTCATGAGGTAAACATTGTTCATCTTGGCATTTCAGTTTCATTCCACCATAAAAAAATCCCTATTATTGAAATCTGGGCACCTTTTAGGCAGTTTTGAGCACAAATAGTGGTCAAAAGTAATTTTGCAGCCACTGAAAAGCAATGACCAGCTTATTGTAGAAAATTCTAGGTTAATATTGAAAGTATAAGTAGCATAAAAAACCAACACTGAGCATAAACATCAGTAAAAATAAGCTAAACTTTAAGTCTAGCTAGTTCTTAGTTTTATGTGGCAAGGAGCACCATAAATCAGCCATTGTTTGACCCTTTCGAAGTTTCATGGCAGCTTAGGGCCTTTAATGGAAGCACTCACATGTATTGTTCCATCCTTATCATCTTTTGATTATCCCTTAGAGGAAAAACTCCTTTGATTTAATGAATGAAGAAGGGTTTCCTTAGAATTTTGGTTGAAAAATCCGCTAAAGAGGAATTTTGTCCATTCTCTAAGAGTATTCTCAATGATATGTTTGAGGAGTTTATAGTTAAACATTGGATTATTTCCACCCTTGAAACTTATTTTCTCTCATTCCATGCCTTGTTGGAGTAGGAGTCTATGTTGAACGAAGACATCACATGGGGGGAATAGGGTGAACCAGAAATAATTTGGAGAAGTAGAAACAATCTTACAAGAGTTTCTTCCCCCTATAACTGAAGCTTGGGATAGGTTATCTACATCCAAGACTCATTAACAACTATCTCTTCACATCAAGGCCAATCCTTAGTCTCTAGTTCTTGGATTAAGGCCAACCCAAATTTTCAACTCTCTTGTCCAGATGCCTATCATACCCCCAAATACTTAAATTCCACATGCACACCTGCTATGTTCCTTAGCCTCCAGAGCTCGGATTAAGGCTACATCAACTTTATATTAAACGTCCCTAATGGAACCACCTTTCATGCTCTTACATCTTGTACAAGTACATTGTGTTTTAAGTGTTTAAATTAGACATGTTCAAAATATAAAGCTGATCCACAATGATTTATATACCCATTAATAATTTCCTCCATGGTGTGATCCAAACTTCAAAGGAATGAATTCTTACAAAAAGAAACAGGGAAAAAAGCTTCCTATAAAGCTTAAATGTCAAACATAAAGTGACACAGGCAATTCAAGTTCTAAGTTAAGAGAAAATCAACAAGCCATCATCTTGCAACTAGTAGACCCCTTCTCGAGTTACCCAACTAAAGCTACTTTGGGCCAAGGAGTGTGTGCATACCTACATATTCTATGCATTTAAGTTGGCCTTTATTCCATGTGGGTTTTTTCCTTCTTAGGTTCTTAATTAAGGGATGCATACAATAATAGCATGTGAAATTTGTTTTCAAATCCTAAGGTATATCAGATTTTATCAAAATACTTAATACAACAAAACATAAATTATAAAATGAGATCATTTGCAACTCAATGCATTCACAAACAACACACGCAAGAGCCAACAAACTATAGGAATACAACCTACATCAAGATAATAAACAATCTTCAGTAGAGTTGGCCAATCTTTCGCATGCAACAAATTGCTAAATACATTCGTAATCCATGTTCCCACAAGAAAGAATATCATACTAGACACAATGTTGTGGCTCTTAAACATTGCTAATACAACAAAAAGAAAATGATGGCATTATAATGGTGAATGAATGACTAAGTCAAAGTACATCTTATATCTTACAATAACATTGACTATCCTCACTGTTGTTAAGTTTTTCTAAAGAATATCATGACTAATGACTTCTCAACATTACACTCCTATTGGCCTCTCTTTACCATATTCACAATTAATGAATGGAATTATATGGAAAATGAGTGGCTATTCAAAGAACTTAACCTTCTAACTTATAATAACAACATCCATATTGGTGATGGCATCCTCAAAGTCATTAATTTTTTCTCTAGAATAGCAGGGCTAATGCTTCTCAAAATTACACTCCTATTGGCATATGTTTACCTATTGTTTTATACAACATATCAAAAAAGAGGGAGCATAAACAAAAAGAAAAGTTAGATAGGGATCAATAGTTTTAAATTACCTCCTAGGCCCCTTGAACCTACTAACAAAAGAAAATCCTCAGTTCCAAGTTAATTTTTTGCCAACATTGACTAAATGTGTGAAACAACAATGATGATCAATAGAAACACTCGAGGCTACCAATTGCTGGGACAACTAAGATCACAGATAAGAAAGAGACCAATTTTTTCATGTTCCAAAAGCCACGGGATTAATAAAAACACAAGAAACATTAAAGAATATCCATCCACTCTCTAACCATGAACAACTGGTTGAGCTAGATTTTTCCTAGAAGCAACGTAACTGTTCCAGAAGTAATAAATAAAAGGAATTATATCTTGCTAATGAGCACAAATCAAAGGAATTACGTAATAACTAATGAGAACAAACCTAATTCAAGCAACAAGGTTGTCGTTTAACAAGATATCTTTTCAGAACGTAAGTCACCTTTTTGCGATATTGGAGTAATGATTTCCTCCAAAAACATGGATTACAAAATTGAGGCATGTTGTGGGGTGTTATCTTGAAACAACAACAGTAAAACCTCATTTTTCCTCAGATCTAGGAATATTTTGGGTGGAACCATGTATCCAATCCACTGAGAAAGTGAATTTTGAGTAGTCCAGTTCCTTTTAGCAACATTTCTAGGCATTTTTATGCATGATTCAACAATGTTTTAACCTTGAAACAACAATAAAATAGAGTAAATCTCAATTCTGGGTGCTTTCAAGGTCATAACAACAACAAACAACAATATGGGCATGCATGGGGTTTATAAGTCAATTTCAAACCTATTTTTGTCTTCCTAACAATAGTGGGTAGGATAATAAACAAATCTGGGAAACCTATGAATGAAAAGGAAGAAAGAAAGCAAGTTGGGCATGACTTATCCCTGTCCCTAACCTCATGTGGAGAAATGGAAGCCATCATTCCACTCTAGGGACTCCCTTACGGAATTCATTTGGATTGAAGAGACTTTAAAAGATAAGTGTTCCAGTCTTATTAAATGAAATAGAAAGAAAAAATCTAGAATTTAACACCTTAAGGAACGAGTTGCTTGAAAACAATTGAGGAAATATGTGATAAAGAAGCAAGAATAGATGTTTAAAGACAAAACAATGTCACTAAAAAATACTAAAATATTAAAAATAAACCAAACTACCAAAGAGCAAAAGATGAAACAAATAATCCAAACTAATTTTATATGATTTGGAACAATACTAATTTAGTTTGTGAAATTATAAGGCCTCGACATAAGTCTACACTTATTATCTACAAACATTTCAGTGCCACTTGAGAGGTGTGAACTTTACAAATGAATATTAGAAATACACCTTATCAGTCTCAATGAAATCAAGAATTCCCCTTATTTCCTTTGTGGGGAAGATGTTGCCTCTTTTGAATGTTGAAAATCCCATTAAATAACCTCTTCCCAGTGAGTGGGCATGACCTAAGCATTTGGGCACTGTCTCAATAATTCATGATTTAAGGTTGTTTTTAATTTTGCAATGAAGATCTATGATTTTCTTAAGTAGAAAAGATATCCTCAATTAGGCCATTATAAGTTCAATCTCTAAATGACTAACAAGGAACCATTTAACATATATTTTTTTTCCTTTGTTACCATCCTGCATCCCCCATGCTATAATTATATTGTTATTGTGTATCGACACATTATAGATATGTGAAGGATATCTATCTGACTTGGATACCTGTTAGAACCATGGACAAATTCTCAAATGCAAATCCTGTGATAAAACCCGAGAACATAAAAAGGAGAAAATATTGTTGAAAACATCAAAATCGACCAATTTAAATTAGCAAAAAAACATTGGGAGGCCATTTTCCATTATGCAAAAGAGGAGAGGAACCCTTTTTAAAATTTATATGGAATTTTATGAGAGGAATCCACAATAGAAGGATGCTATCAAATTTTCAGTCAGTAATTCTAATATTTTTTCTAAGAATGATCTTTGACAAAGATGTTTTCAATAAACATTTTGAGTCAAAATCTAAGGGTATTGTCTCACAATACTATGCACTATCTCAAACTGACAAGAAATTCCCATCAACGACGAAAAATGGAGGCGATACCAATGATTTATTAGAAGGGTTAGTGCAGGTAGCATCAAAATAAATGAATGGAGCATTATAGTAGAATCAAGGGATTATTCACACCTACTATTTACCATGGACCCTAGGTATTTACCACTTACTATAATGACAGATATTGTAATTTTGAACTAAGTGAAATACAAGAAAACAAACCCAAAAAAATAGCACTTATGTATTGAAGTATAAACATACCCATGGATTGGAGTTTGGATGTGATTGGAAGAGCCAAAATTCTAGAGCCTCAAAACATTCGAACAACCTTAGCAAGAGCCTTACAACTCCATAATAACCTTTGAAACCCACTTCTCCAAATTTGAAACCGTCTTAATCTTTGTAACTTTAGGGAGGGTTCTTTGTGTTTTATCCAATTACTATATGACAAACGAGCAATGAGGAAAATCTACTTGCTTCCTGAGTAAGGGAAGGAAGATTTAAATGCTAATGGATGATGAAAAGAGAAATGAAAAAAAGGTATTCCACCTCCAATTCGATAACAGAACAATACTATAATTATTCGTATTTCTTGCATGCAAGGAGCCTTCTTTTGAAACTAAAAGTGGTGGTCACAGCTGGTTTTGAATGTGAACATAATCTCATTCATTCTATGAATATATAGGGACAAAATTGGTCCCATTCTACCTCAATGCCATGATTTCTCGATGAATTTCTATAAAAATATCCATAAGGAAATTCTAGGGGTGATTGACACTAGTATTTATATTAGCAAGAAAAAATTGGGTGAAATTTCTATTGTTGACCTCCATGTCCAGAAATCAGGGGTGATTGAAGAAGTTTACTCGAAATTGTACAGGAAATTTATGATTTTCAACACTCTCCTCATGAAAATTGCTTGGCTATTTTCATATTAAATATTAATTTTTAAATAAATAGTGGACTAATATTTTAATATTTAGAAAATCTTACCCATATAAAAATTCACCCATTCAATTCTCCAAACGCCTCTAATTTCACACATGAGCTAAGATTCGCCCCTAAAATAATCTTTTCTAGGAACTTTAACTAGTTCCTAATTGAGTTTTAGAATAGGATTTTCATTTACATATTTTGTTTATAATATAATATATACATAGACTTCTACTTATTGCTTTTGTTATGTTTATTTCTTTTCACATATATATATTTATTATTTCTCACAAGTGGATGTAGACTTTACTTAGATCTTTAACCTATATTTACTAAAAATAACTTGGTATAAATATATGTATATTTTCATATACATATTATACAAACTTAATTATTCGATGCTTCCTTAGTTTAAGTTAATTATTTTAACAAGGCCTCATGTAGGGTTTGGTAATTCAACTAGGATAGGTAGCTCTAGATTTCCTTGGATGTTGGATTACCGCATATTCGTGGCAGTATCTTCAAGACCTTGATGACAAATAGATTGGAATTTCATTTAATCAACTTAAATAAGTATGATGAAGTTTGGTGCTATTCAAAGTATTTCAAACTCAACACCCTTTAGTTACATCAACCCCTAGTGCTATTCATCATTTATGCTCATGTTGGGCTAGGAAAGAGCACAAGGAAGAAATAGAAGCACATGCACAGGAAGGAAAAACAGGCGCGCGACGCCGTAAAGGAAGGAAAAGCAGGCACGCGACACAGTAAAGGAAGGTAATGGAAGGAAAAGAAGCACATAAGAGAGGAAGTTGCGATGAGCAAGAGTGTGATGAAGGAAAAGAGAATCTTTTGGCATGTAGAAAAGCAACGACTAGAAAGTGATAGGTTAGGAAGATAGTTGCTGCTAAAGTCAGTGTAATCCAGAGGACTGTGCATGTATGAAGCAATATTTGTAAGTCATGCCGAAAATGCCTTGCGTCAATCTATGACATCCTGTAACCATTTTTTATGGATGATTACAAACTGTAGATTGACGCAAGGCATTTTTGGTATGACTTACAAATATTGCTTCATACGTGCGAGAGAGAGGTATGATAAGTAGAGTCATAGGAGGCTGTTGAGCCGTGGAACCCGTTTTGCAGAAAGGATTCCAAATAGTAGGAGTCAATCTATAGTTGGGTGCATAGATAGTAGAGTATAAGAGTCGATCCAAGTTGTATGCGGATCAATTGGAATAGTTAGAAGAAAAGAATAATAAAACCAAAGAGCATGAAAGAAAGGAAGAGTCTGAGCCAAAAATACATATCTCAAATAGTCTGTAGTCAAGTCATAGACCAAAAGGTGCATATATTTCTCATGCCAGATGAAGAGCACCTTTGTGGTTTTTACCGGTTGGATTTCCACGTTACATCTTGTGTGGAATGAATGGGATTGTTGTATATTTCTGGGCTATTTTGTATTTTTTCTGTATATTTATTAAGCGAATGTCACAGTATTGATAAAGTAGTTGAATGAATGAATGATTAAAGCATCATAGAAGAATTATCTATTATTTCATGTTCAAATACTGTTAAGTTGTAATACAATCCCACCACTGTCATTTATTGGTAAGGAATGTGGAGTATCATTGTTAATATTTTATATTGTTTCAAATTATTTTGTTGATAAGTTGTCAAGGGAAAGGCTATGTCGCACTGTTGCGCCACTGTCGAGTTAGTAAAAAGAATACAACCTTCCGACTCTATTGATCACCTTGGTTGTGTGCCAAGGGAATTTAATCCCTCTCCTACTATGTAAACATGGTTATGGAAGTTACACTTTAAGATATCTCAGGTGATACTGCGCATGTGTCGTAGGTGTTTGAGACTGAGCTTGCTATGTCCATCTGATATCTTTGAGTGGTTTGTTAGCCTTGTGGGTTTGTTGAACCTGGGTCATGAGAGTGAATAAAAGTATCCAAAAATGGATTCATTACCGAGATCCTTAATCATTTGAGTTGAGGATTGGCTGGAGTCCAAGACATTAGCATTCACGCAAGAGGACAGGGAAAGATCATGGTTGAGCACAGAAAACTGGTCGAACCGATACATGTACACAGATATTCATGAAATATTCTTTGCATAGTTTCCTATTGTGTTGCATGATTGGTTATCAATATTGATGAGTTGGCAGAGAAATTTTCAAAAAAGAGAAGTAATCGAGTGGAGTGCTCAGCTGGTTTGCGAGGTAACAAGTGTAATTAACCCCATCTCTAGAGCCATTGATTTTTGGGTCAATAGTATTTTGCAAGGAGATATTACTGAGTTTGTAGTTGAGACAATAACCTAATATAGTGAATAGGAAAGAATTTTTTTACAAGGACCCTGAAGGAGGTATTTGTTATCTATAAATACATGGATTAAGATGCTTGTCTATGGGAAGGGAATTTTATAGTTGAGTAGTTGAGTTGCATATCCAAAAGAAAGTATATGTCACAAATGACCTCTAGAGAAAATGGGAAATGGTGAGCTAAGATGTTCCCAGGAAGGATAGAACTTGAACTAGAAGCTGGATTTCTATGGAGTAGAAGGAGATTTCGACCAAGAAAAAGAAGAAAGACAATAGGAGGTAGACGGAATCCTAGTTTGTTCAACAAAAGGGAGTATGCGTTTGAGTCACGTCTAGATGAAGGGTCTTGCAACTAAGAAGAATAATATAGCCAAATTTATGAAGTAGTAGAAGAGTCTGAAGAATGTATAGAGACACCAAGATCAAAACATAAGTACAACACACCAGGAGCATCGCTAGAGGTAAGGTCTACAGCCTCATCTCCTGAAAGAACTATCAATACTAGTAGTAGTAGTGTTGCGACTAGTGCGTAATGAAGTCCACCTTCATTAAATTCTTCATTAAACATCCTTGATGCCAACTCAATGGTTGGGGAAGATATTACATTACCCACATTCAATGGAAATGGAGTAGAAGACCCATAAAAACATTGGTTCCTCTGCGAAGATGTTGGGATAGTTCGCCATGTTCAAAATCAAGACACAAGGAAAGCGCATATGATTACAACTTTGCGAGGTCATGCACTGGACTCGTTTATGAAGTTTTTCATAGTACCAGCAGGAGATCCACAGAATACCCTCGATGAGATATGATTCGCGATGATTTGCGAGTTTAGGAAACCAAAATATGAGTCACAGTGTATCACTGAAATCAAGGAGATAAAACAGTCACTGAAGGAGTCGATTTGGGATTTTGACAAACGGTTTAAAAATATAATGGAAAAACTAAGTTTCCAAATGTTAGATGTACAACACAAAGAGTGGTTTGTTGTTGCATTGTTTCCACACATTCGATCCCCTTTTATGAAACAAAATATTGTGCCGCAGACGGAAGCGCTGGAAATAGAGTTGAAGCTGGAATCCTTGTTGATCAGAGATGGTGGCACAAGAATGATGCAAATTTAGTCGTAGTTGGATAATATGATAGTATAGCTTTAGGATATTAAGAAGGGAAATGAAATCCAAGAGGATTTATGGTGTACAATATGTAGAACTAATGGACACCACAAGGATAACTATCCAGCATACATGAACTATATCTCATTGGGTGCACCTAATAAATTAAGTACCCAAGGACTACCCTAGTGCAAAATATGCCAGACTAGAGCACATTGTGATGAGGACTGTCTGTATCTAGAGAAGATTGTAAGCACCCCAACCATCCTTTTCTGTAAATTTTGTAAGTCAATAGGACATGATGAGAACATTGCAAAGCATATTAGTTCTTGAAGGAGAAGACAAAATACACCTACGTAATGAAGAATGACAAGAAGATCTAGGATGAACAAGAACACTACCAGCTTGCGTATTATCCACAATATCAGCCTCTATACCCCCAGAATCAGTATCCACTGCAGCAACAACACCCTCAGGGTATGGGGATGGAAATCTCATAGGTAGAGGAGGAGGACTTGGCAGAGGAAGAGGCCAAATTGTATGCTATAATTGTGGGCAGCCGGGTCATTATGATATAGATTTATAGGAGCTTACAAATACATGTTCAAATTGCAAAGCGCAAGACCATTATGTGCAACAATGTCCCTAGTTAATTACAAAGTGTCAAGCTTAGATCGTTGGAGGTCCTAACCCTGCACAAAATCCCAATCCAAATCCTAACTTGAATGTTCAAAAGATTGCTGCTAAGACGAGAGAACCAAGTGTTGCTGTCGTAACACGAGGAGGTGTTGGGACTAAAGTAGATCAAAATATACCACAAGGACAATCGTAGGTGCAACCTATGGTGCAAAATAAAGTACCATTCAAATTTTAAAAATAGAAGCAAGTATTTTTGGATGTGCGCCCAGAGTTTGTAGATATAGAATAATTGTCGACCTCAGCCGAAGTCAGGGAGATGCTTGAATGCTTCCAGCATCTATTCCAGAAGTAGGTTCTAATCAATGTTAGTAAGCTCAAGTCATTTCTGTCAAGTTTCTTAGCGGTAATCCATGATAAATATATTGTCGCAGAACTACAAGCACTTATATAAGAAACCACTTCACAACCTGAAAGAATAGTTAATCATATTAAAAAGAAATTCAAAAATGGTCATGAGTTAAGAATGACTGCACAGATAGGGAATTACGACATGGATTACATTATCTTATATCTGGAGTCAGATGTCAATATTTTGACGCGACAAACTTGGGAGAGCATGGTAAATCCGTGCTTGGACTGGTCCCCTATCCAGTTGAGTCTTGTGAATCAGGCGAAGTTCCTACCAATTGGTAGGGTAAGTCAAGATCCTATCGAAATTGAGGGGATGTGCACATGTTCTAATTTTGAAGTTATCAACATTGTCGACGACAGGAAGCCATATCCCATGCTTCTGGGGATATATTGAGCAATAGATAATCAGAAAACCATAGATTTTAAGAAACGAATCCTCTCATTGAAGGAGGATGAAATGAGGGTATTCTCCACCCATTGACCCACTTGAAGGGCTAAGATACATTGAACCTATATTTAGTGAAGAACATGGTGATTATCTAAACTATATTTACAATGTCCTTGCCTTAAAAGAATAATACATACATCCTACAACAGATGGGAACCTGAGCTAGAGGAGTACTATCTCATGCACATCAGATTCAAGAGAGGCATTGGAGAATTGACAAAACATACTGCATGAAGCATCTATGAGGAGATGTCGAAATATTACCAGGCCTTTGCGATGAGTGGAGAATCAGTTGAGGGAGTGACCCATGTATGAGGGATTACCTAATATCCCGACCTTTATAAGTGAGTTTTATGGAGTAGTAACATCACCACAACGCTTGTCCGCATTATACTATGTGCTGAAATCTATTCCTGCTAGATGGTGGGGTACGCATAAGCGATCTATATATGAATGGACATAATGTAGAATATTGTTGGAAGTAATATTCAATGAAGAAGTCACAGTTTTGATTCAAAAGTACACAAGTTTATCAAACCCTTCTGAACACTTCAATTAGTGCCGCATGACATTTGCAGAATACCCGTGACAGGAATGGGTCGATCATATCATACACACATTAGAAATGACACCTAGGAGTTGGTACACCTCCATGGAGTTGAGGAAAGGAATTGAGGATTAAGATGACGTGGTTAAATAATTCACGTAAACCTTTCATAAATTTCCAGGGGTCACTGCGATAATCCAAAGGTATGCATCTTTCATAACTTTCCAGGTTGGTCTCCACAACATCATATTGAATTTGTGGTAGGACCCGACGAAACAAGCACAACCAATGAATTTCATGATTATTGACCAGGATGTGCAAGTAGTCATCTAGGACTAGCCTGAAGAATGGCACGTTCCAGTCGATGAGGAGATAGACCAAGGAGATGACCCAATAAATGTCATGGGACGACGTGCAAGAAAATGAGTCGCAAGATTTAGATGAAGAAGATGTAGATAGTGATGAGGACTCTGGTAAACATGATTTAGAGGACATTTTGACTGATGAGGATGTCCAAAACCAAAAGAAAGAATAGGAAAAGGAGCACCACGAGCTGCAATGCAAAAATAGGAAAGATGACAAAATGACTATTACAATCATCTTAAAGGAGGAAGACATCAGCATGATCACATACTTAGCTGCAAAAGTAGCATAGTAGAGCATGAGTAGAAAAAAAACATGCTTAACGAACAAAATCACAACGCATGTTAATAAAATTACTAAAGCTATCTATGAAGTACGAGGCACGATCGAATTTGAGACACACATGGTCAACCCTACGGATACACTAGAGATGCCACTATTGTTGTCGTCGCTCAAGGTGAAGCTAGCTGCACATGAGATAGAGATAGGGATGAAAGAGTTTGATGATGTTTCCCATGAGTTTGGGACATTGTTTATTGATTTTTAAAATATCACAATGAACGAGGTCTATGTTTTTGAGCATGTGGTCAAGATGAAGATCAGAATCCAAGAGAGTGATCTTGCATATCAAGTGCAGAAAGCAACAAAGAATGAGCAAAATCCCAAGGCCCTCCTTAAGGAGAAGGAATAGGAAATTAAGGTGCAAGAAGAAAGTAGGATCATATTGGATGAAGCCATTAGCAATGCAATAGAATAATTTCCAGCAGAAGAAGTCCAAGAAGAAACAGATTCACCTTCCACGATATCCAGATTATCAAGGATTGTCGTCAAATTAAAGAAACAAGTGGAAGAACTCAAAGCATGACAAAGACGAGGTACACCTAGTGAGGTTCTAGAAGTGCACAAGAAAACAACATCTCAAGCTATTGATCAAATTAAGAAAGGAGAGAAGCTTTGTACTAAAGCAATCAATGCAATCTCTGTGATGTGGGAATTTCTCATAGAAGATGAAGCAACAAAGAAATTCATAGAGGAAGCACACCAAACTGAGCTAAAAATGAGAGCGGTTAAGGAATACATACAAAAGATTCCTGTCAAAGAAAATATTGCTAAGGTAGTCGAGCTAAAATAACTACAACAGCAAGTAAAAGCTCTGTGTGACAAGGAGGAGAGCATAAATGAAAAAGTTACATCACACCAATCAGAAGTTGAATGAGTTACAGGGCTCCTTAAGCCTATACAATAGAAGCACCAGCACATAACTTAGTCGCTGGAGGATATACCGTTGGAACATATAGTTTTCGACCGTGTTGAGCAGTTGTAATAGAAAGAAGATGAGGTATGAGAAGAAGTTTCCCAAGTAGAAGGAATTCTCTAAGAATTTCAGGCTAAGGTCGAAAACATGCCACAACAACCATCTAAGCCATAAACCTACTTAGTTTCTCAATATGAGCCACATGTGATTGTTGGGGGCTTGTTGGGACAAGAAAGAGCACATAGAAGAAATAGAAGAGTAGGCATACGAAGGAAAAATAGGTCCACAACGTAGTAAAGGAAGGTAAAGGAAGGAAAAACATGCACATGACACAGTAAAAGAAGTTAAAGGAAGGAAACAAAGCGCATAAGAGAGGAAGATGTGGCGAGGAGGAGTGCAATGAAGAAAAAGAGAATCTTTTGCCGTGTAGAAAAGAAACAACAAGAAAGAGACAGGTCAGGAATATCGTGGCTTCTAAAGTTGACGTAAGCCGATGGACGGTGCACGTATGAATGATATTTGTAAGTCAGGGAGATAAATCCTTGTGTCAGACTATGACATCTTGTAACCATTTTTTACGGCTAATTATGACCTATAACAAACACACTGTATGGATTCAACCCTGCATGGTCTTGTAGAAGTTATAAATAGGAGGAACCCATTTTGTATAAGGGTTAGAAAATAATCAAAAAAATCAGAGAGAGGTCTGATAAGTAGAGTTGTAGGAGGATGTTGAGTCGTGGAACCCATTTTACAAAATGATTTCCAAATAGTAGGAGTCAATATGAAGATGGGTGTGCAGATAGTAGAGTAGAAGATTCAATCCAGAATGTGTGTGGATCAGTACGAATAGTTAGAAGAAAAGCATAATACAACTAAAGAGCATGGGAGAAAGGAAGAATCTGATCCAAAAAGACATATCTCAAATAGTATGCAATCAATTCGCAGACTGAAAGGTGCATATATTTCTCATGCCATATGGAGAGCACCTTTGTCGTTTTTCTCGATTGGGTTTCCATGTTACATCTTGTGTCGAGTGAATGTGCTTGTTGTATATTTGTGGGTTATTTTGTATTGTTTGTTTTTATTGCTTTAGTGAATGTCACATTATTGATAAAGTAGTTGAATGAATGGATGAATAAAGCATCGTCAAAGCATTCTCTATTATTTCACGTTCAAATACTGTTAAGTTTTAATACAGTCACACCATTGTCATTTATTGTTAAGAAATGCAGAGTAACATTGTTAGTATTTTATATCATTTCAATTTATTTTGTTGATTAGTTGTCAATAGAAAGGCTGTGTCGCAGTGTTGTGCCAGTGTTGTATTCCTCGTCCTGCAACCAACTACGTCCCTGCAACGTTCCACCCAACCATAGGTCAGTGTGCTCATCAATCTCTCGGTGACACTTCCACCTCCAAGTTGGGCATGGTTTCCACAAGGAATAAGGGGAACAATAGCAGGCTCACATGTAGCCAAGGATACACAAAACTCATCCAAGCCAACACAGTTGGGTTTATTAGGCTATACAAGAGATGGAAAAACTAACTACTAAGCTGGTGAGGTCAACCAAAGAGGTGTGGACACCTACACTAGACCTATACTAACTTATAAGACATCTACACCACCCAACACAATGAAGCATCCACTTCTTTGCTATGCAGTCCCTCGGGATATGCTTCCCTTCTAATGTTATTCAGGGTGTGCAAAGAAGAAATCCATTCCTCTAGCTCTGTCTGTGAGGCTCCTTCTTCAACTAGCTTTATCAAGGTAGCCCGGACCTCATTCCCACTCCAAAATAGTGCAAATAAAAACAACAAAGGAATACACAACATTTTCAAGACCGGGGATTGATGGAAAACCACCTGGGAGACAAAAACGAATTTGCAGATTGGGGAAAAATGACCATAGGAGAGAAATTGGATTTCGAGACGTTTATGGCCCTAACGTGGCCAAAAACGGCTCAACAACACCCAAACTTCATGACTTTGTTCCCTGTTGGCTGTGCAATCCTAAGAACATGAAATTCCCAACCGTGGGTTCATGGAGACCACACGAAAATGTCCAAGAATGATCCCCATCATTGAACACTAACATAAACACTTCCTAGCCATGGGAAGAATGAAGAAACAACAAAAACGTCCATGCAGAATGCACACAACTCCTAAAGATGCGAGGAATACCAAAGATGATTTACCAACCTATGTAGAATGATGGGAACGGCTCCAACGTGATGGAAAATCACACACGAGACCAATTTGTGATGGAAAAAATAGAGCGTAGCTTCCTCCAGCCAAAACTCTCCTGCATGGGTGTCGAATGGGGTTCTCCTGCCCACGTGAGTCAACTAAATGTGATCCCACTCTTTGGGGAATGCATGTGGTCAAAGGACTAATAGTCCTACCAGAGATGATGGCTACCCATGCATTCGTCCCCCAAGGGCAATAACTACCCAACCAACTCCTGGGAAATTAAATTGGTTGGTGAATAAGACAAGAAAAGGTGGGTTCTCCTCTTGACACTTGGCTTCTCCCCAATGGACCAAAGGTTTGAATTATTCCCCCCCCTTTGTCCTTAGGAAATCATGCCCTCATCTCATTATTTGTTGCATTGACATAGCTGTTTGTGGGTTTTTAATTAAATTACTTATTTACATGAATCCAAAATTATAATCTGTTGACTAGCACGAAATACCATCGGCAACGATTTTAATCGCTGAAACATACAACATTAAATCGATGGTAGGGATTTTGCCTTTAGCTCCATACCATGATTAATTACAATATATACATCATATACATTTTTAATGCAAATGGGGTCAAAACCGCGGTGTTACAACACCTAAGTACATTCATCATTTGTTGTGATTTGAAGTGATTCATATATGTACAACTTCTATATCATCCATGCCTAATTTCACAAAAACCTTTATTATGTTTTCATGAAGTATAAGAAAGTTTCATGGTTAGGGAACAATGACTTGAATGCCTCTAGTAGTTAGTAGAGAGGATAGTTTCTAAGTATGAGAGATTTTTCAAAAGTGTATAGGGATTTCTTTCACCCTTGTGGCCTTATACCCCATCTCACGGGTTGTATTTCTAGATGATACCAATTGTTTGGAATAAAACCACACTTAGATAGCAAATTAGTTAGATCTTCCTTATTTAAAATATTAGCATTGAATGCTGTCTATGAATATGCAATCTCTATTTTCTTCTTGTTATGAATATGTTCATTTGTGCATGTTGCTTGAGTGTGAAATACAGTTGTTGATTCCATTGTGATTTATATTCATCTTTACTACGCTTATGTTTCTTGTGGGAGGCTCGAATTAGTTTGAACTCAAAAAATGGCATCCATGGGTTACACTTTTGTATTTGAAAATTTCTAACTACCCCATCCTATAGTAGGAATGATGGATGGCTACATTATCACAGGTTATGCAAAGTTGAAGGAAAATTTTGCATGATGGTCGTAGTGGATCAAATCACAATGTATTCCCATATATGCTCTCTTTATTAGTCTTTTAAAGCAAGTACAATAATTCCAACATTGAGATAAATTGTTTAAAAGCTACATGGAATACCCAAGTTTTCTTTTTGTTTGCTAGTTTTCCCATGGCTTACCCTACATCGCTACAAGATGTGGGCCACACCAAACCTTAGCATGGATGCATTTTAATGGTTTAGTGAGAGCTACCTTGTCAAGTTTCAAACTTGGGTTACCATGATACTTAGATTAAGTGGAATGGCTAAAGCTATTAGAAGTGATAAAAACCCTATTTTAAGTAAAATTTTTGGAGGTAACTTTTTTTCCACTTGGCCACTCAATTGGTTGATAGTTAATCTTACCATCTTTAATCAAATAAAAAAATTAAATTGAGACTAAATTATCATAAAGATATCTTATTTGATTTGTTTTATCATAAACATTCAGAATGATATGAACCAAGCGAAACTAGCTTTTACTAATTTTTTATTTGTTTTATCAAAATAGCTTTTACTAATTGACACAATGACATGAACCAAGCGAAAGTAGTAAATAAAGCTAAAATGAAGAAAACTGTTACACGGGCATAGAGACGCTCCGAAATAAGACAGGGTTACCGAGATTCATCTCTGCATAGAGGGCAGGAAATTTGAGTATGACTACTAAACCATTTGGTGATACACCAATAATGAAAAATATGGTTGCATGGCAATTGTCTTCCACGTTCTCCAATGGAAATCGTTTCATGACAAATTGCACAAAACCATCCACCTTCACCTTCTTTTGTAGTGACGAGCTCCTGAGAAATGACAACGTTTGAAGAAGAATCAACAACTGAAAAGGCAGCAGCTACTCGATTAGTCGTCAATCCATGGCGAACGATATATTGCTTTCTCATGGCAGGATGAAGAACAAAATTTTCATATAAGATTTGTACAGAATTAGCCGTATTCACGTCCTCCAATAATTGCAGCAAGCGTTCACCATATGAAAATGTCCCACTCCATAATGTTTGCATGCTCAAAATATTTCCGTCCTGGCGGCTCCAATCTTTTACCACTATCAACCAGATAGTATTGTTTTCCACAGTTGTGATAGTGACGTCCCTTTGACCGTTAGAACTCCGTGGAGGGCCTTCATAACCTTCAGCCACTTTAATGTGATTGATATCCACATTATGCCATGTACTCTCCAACTTCCATACACGTCTGTCACCTTGGCAAATACATCTACAGGCTCCGCCCGAGACCAAGTGACGCTCAAAACCTTCAATAGAGTTATATGTTCCCGTGACTGCTGCTAATCTATTCAGTGAATACATCATCTCCGCATTGTTCTGGGAAGCTAAATTTTGCGATACCCTTCCTCTATTTATATCTTCTTCTCTAAGCCTGAGAACCCGCTTAAATATTTCTATAGCACGATCGTCTCTATCGCGGTGGAGATCGTAATTATTCATTCCATTTGGTAACTGTTCCTCCATTGAGCGTTGTTAAAGCGGTTATGAAAGATAAAAAATGGGGAGCTTTTGAGTCGCTTGTGAAAGATAAAAAATTGTTTGACGGTTTTAAATCGCTTATGAAAAAATAAACAAGAAGGTTGCATTTATAACTGTTCTCTCGTCGCACAAGTTTTAGAATCATTGGTATTCTCATAGGCCGACAATCATTGGTATTCTCATAGGCCGACATAGATCACATGTCTGGTTGCGAGTGATGCTAAATGGTCATGAACACAACTTTTGGACTTAAAGAAAAGTTTCTTCCGTGAGAAATCTATCTACTTTGGGTTGGACTCTAGTTGTTTCAATCACAGAGAAAACTCATCTCTCTCTTAGATTTAAGATGATTTTATGATATAGTTTTTAAGCTTACAGGTTAGATTTAAGATGATTTTATGATATAGTTTTTAAGATTAGAGCGAAAGAGGCCAAAGTTTGAGATCTTCGTTGCATGAGATGATAACTTTGCATGAGATGATAAGCTAGAACCATTGGGTATACGATCAAGATTAACAAAAATAGATGGTGAGACTCAAATCAATTTAAATTTATGAAGAGAAAGAAAGTATTAGCATTATTTTTGGGCTAACTATTTGGAAGGGTTAGACCACTGAAAATGATGGGTAAGGTTTGAATTTTTTTGTATCATACTTCTTAGAGGTGTGCAAAAGGGGTTATGAATGTCATGAAGGATTTATTCTTAGCTCTGAAATGAAAAATGTTGACAAATTCCTAAGCGTGACCTTGCAAATAAGCTAAATATGAAAAATCCACTCTAGCAAAAATCAATGGTGTAGATCTCGAGCGAGGAAGATCGAGAGGCCATAGGTAATTCCACAAACGTAAGATGCATGGTTTAAAAAAAATTCATTGCCTGGTAGAATGGTGTTAACTTGCAGATGCAGTTAGAAGTTCTGCTCGTTGAACATGCAGGGATGAATAAACTTCTCAAATCACCGAAATTATGTAGGTCCCGCATTTTTCAATGACGAGGATGGGAGGATGAAGGAGATCTACGGTTCTAATGGATTCCTCTTCGTGAACTTGCACTAAGAAAATAAGTTTCAAAATCAGCGGAATTCTTAGAGCTCGCAAATTTTGATAGGAGAGATCTCAAGGTGAAAGAGATCTACGACGGTATCAATTCCGCTAATAGAACATGCACGGACAAAGAAAATTTTTCAGATTTGCGGAATTTGGTAGGACCGACAATGTTGAATGACGAATATTTAAGTGGTTTTTTTTATCTACATTTCTAATAGATTCCGTTGTGTGAGCAAGAACTGAGTAAGTTTAGTTGGAAATCAAGGGAATCGGGTAGGATCCTCAGGCTCTGACGCCTCAGATCAAAGCTCAATTTAGATCGACGGTCAAGATAAATTCCATAGTTGGAAAGTGTATGGTAGAATAAAATCTTGGGACTGAGCGGAATGTGGTAGGGACTGCGCTATTCATGATCAATGGCCAATACTTATTCCGTTGGTTAAAGGTGCAAGGAAGAATAAACATGGTGAGATTGTGGAATGAAGTTAAAGGGCGTAGATTTGATTTGAAATTGTTCTACGGCTTGAGATCATTCAGCTAGCTAAACATGCACACTCAAAGTTGAAGGGAAAATCAATGGAATTAGCTAGACAAGGCATAATTGGACAGTTCAAATCAATGTGCATTAAGATCAAAGGAAAAAAAAATTTGCGAAAATGGAAGTTGCAAGATTCTTAGGAAGATTACGATCGAGCGAAAGAGGTGAGTAAAATGTGAAAGCAATTAACAATGAAGATCAATAAAAGGATAGATCCGTGGTTATAGTTCAATCCACCACAGAGTTATAAAGGAGAATAAGGGAGGCTTCATAGGAGAGAATGGGGATGGATGATTTAAACATGGAGAAAGATCAAAGGCTCAAGACGAAGGATACAGGATGGATGTATGGAATCTATTTTTGCTGGGTAAGATGCAAGAATGATATGAAAGAAAAAAAATCTAAAAGTACATGCACATGGAATTGGGTCATTTGCTTATTTGTGCATTGGAAAGCGAAAGCCTAGGTCAGTACGAAAGCGGGAAGCGCAGATAAAATCCTTGGACCACTTGTTAACATACCAAGTAGACTACTTATCCCCACTAAGAAAGTATTTAAATGAATGGGGTAGAAGAGGTAGAGGACGTGAGCTTTGAATACCAGAATATTGAAGAGTTGTTTGAGGATAAATATTCATAATTTTTTGACACAATACTGCTAAATGGACCTATAGTAGCTTCTAAAAAAATAAAACTACTTAAGGACCAAGGGAAAAAAATTCATAGTGTTTATAGGTCATACTTTAATTATTTTTCTACAGACCAAACCCTGAATTGTCGTGAGTTTATCAAATCATGCGCTACTAATTACTCCTCTTGTGGGAGTGTAATTATTGATGTTACCAAAACTAAAATCATGTATCAAATTAGTCCTCTCATTATCATAAATACCCTCTCAGTTCTTGTTGAGTTCACTCAAAAGTATAAAGAGTACAATGAGGAAACCATACTCCAGTACTTTAGAGAGTTTAATGTTGAATATAAGCAGGATTTCTTCAAGATTTTATTTAAACCTCATATCCAATTACAGGAACCAACCCATCCCTATTGATTCTAACGCTTTTAATGAAGAACCCAATGTGTCATAACCCTCATGAGTCAAGTTCTAGTGTTGGATACTGATAGGCATGTTACAAAACCTTTAATGAGATTGTTATTTTCCCTTAGCACTACTCAGGTTGAGTCAAACCAATTAGCTCAGTTAGTCCAGTGTTTTTGCCTTAAATTTGATGACTTCCTACTTGAATATATTCATTCTCAGCAAGTGGGTTTTAACAAAACAAAATTCTTTAGGTTCCAATCTTATCTGCTGAATATGTTCTTGTCATTCAATGAAGAATACTTACAACTCCCTGAAATGGTATTCACAGAAGAAATGAACAAGGATTATAGCATATTCATGAATTTTCTTATGTTATAAGTTTACACTGCATTCTTTTAGAAGAAATTACCGAGGGTTTTGCTACATATGAAAGAGATGTTTCAGTTCTCTTGTGAAAAGAGAATTACAAACTAGTTTCTATTTGAACAAGGTATAGTGGTAAGATTATGTGGGTTTGTTCATCAACCCTACATGCTGCCTACATTTTTTACTATCAGACTATTTTCTTTCGAGCTAATCATAGAGAAATTGATAGTGGAGAATGAGCATTTTCTTAATTTTAAGAAGTCTTTAGAGATCAAGTTCCCATGCATTGTAGGCCCATTCATTATTAATAACAAGTCTACCCTTCCAATGATTGAAAGCTTGTTAAGAGAAATGGTGTTTCAAACTGAGGCTGCCATAAATTATGATCACCACCATATTATTTCTATCAAAAAACAAGTTAATAAGAATAATACCTTTGAACAATTTAAAGTTGCAGGTCTATATGAGACTGCAATTTGGTTGGAATACCCCCATGAGACTCAAGGGGATGTCAATATGAAAGAAGATTCCACTTCCTCAGTAAAGGAAGTCATTTCACTACATCTTGGTGCTTCAAGCCTGGTTCCAGCAGCAAAAAAGATTACACCAATAGCCAGCTGCTCTGAGAGAACCAACAAAAGAGATTTCTCTAATTCCATGGACACATAGGAGGAATATACAACAAGAACACAAAATAAAAAAAATGTTGAAGAAGTAGGAAAGGTTTTCCAAATATCAGAGGACAATGGTAAGAAAGATAAGCAAATGAAAGTGAAATGACCTGCATTTGAGGTCAAAAATATGCTTTTGTTAAAACACCCATTGATTCCAACTCACAGTTCAAAAACATATTAGAATTATTTGACAAACAAAAATATGATAAGGATGTAGCTTCAGAAAAAGATATGAAATTGTATGAAGAGGTCGGAAAAAATCTAGCAAGGATGTATCCCTAGTGACTATTAGGGATCATTCTGAAAACAATTTGAATTTGGATATAGCAACAAAGAATAAGGTTGCTGATATGAAAATGGGCTTGGAGAATGTCTCCATTCCTAATACGATTCACTTGCATAAGAAAACTAAAGATATTATTTATATTGACATGTTGAAGGAAAGATTGAAAGTATTTAGGCTACAGTCTAGTAAGATCAACATTGAAAATCAGCTTAGACACGAGAACATGGAAAGCATGGCCCAATAAGCATAGATCAAGAAGCTACAAACAGATTTGTTGGATGCTGACAGGCAAGCAGACAAAGGGTCCCTTACAGAAAAATTCTTGAATGAAAAAAAGAACACCATTGAATTACTGAAGAAGAAGCTGAAGACGCCATCCACTCAGTTGATACCATCTTTTGAGCTGATAAAGATTGAAAAGGAAAAGGAATATTTGAATGGTGAGTTAACATATTGCAAAGGTAAATTACTAAAGTTCAGAGAAAAAGAAAAACAATGGGAAAGGGATATGTCTCTTGTAGTTGAGAGTGAGAATACTCTCAAAGCTTAGTATGATGAGTTAGAAAAGAAGCTGCAAGAGAAAGAAAAAGAGCATGAAAGTATAACCATTCCTCCTTCTACTGAATCTAGAAAACAATCCAATGTTTAAGCTATGCCACAGGTTAGTCTGGAAGAATTGTATCTTGTTGGGTTAAAGAACCAGACCAAAAACCTAGAGAGTTTGGATTTGAAAAGAGAACAAGAAAGAAAAGTATGGGAAGCAAAGTGGCAGGAATTGCAAAGTAATAATGATAAATTGATGAAATAGGTTACAAGAAAGTCATGAGCACAAGGAGAAAAGCACATAATATGGGATGCACTCATATCATAATCAACCAATTTGAGGCCTTACCTAGATTACATTTTGGATAAAGAGCTTGTACTTCAATCAGCTAAGTAGAGAATGACAATAGTAAATGAAATATTAAATAAAAAACCATTGATTATGCCAATAACACTATATATTTTCTAAATGGGTTAACATAGGAGGAATTGAAGACTGCTAACATCAAATACATAATATCTATCTAAACTTGGGCTAGAAAGGTTTTCAATAAACATCAACATTTGGATACAATTGAGGCTAAGATAGATATCATGGTACATCAACTGGAGCTTTTCAGACATATGTTTGATCCTCTGTTTAAGAATGGAATTCCTTTCTTTTGGAATGCTGTCACAAAAGGAATATTAGGACATATTAATTGAATGAAGATTAGACGATACAAAATGTTCAAACATGAAACATTCTTTATTAGGAAAAACTATTGTGGAAAAGATCGAAGATGAGTTTGATATGGTTTTTCCTTTCAAGGCCACGTGTGCATGTTTTCCAAATTACTCATACAGGGGTCATGTGGAGCTGCGGGTGCTATCAAAGGAAATGTTCACTTTGTAATTACCAACAATGGACCAATCGAAAATAGTGGAAGAATATGGAAGATATATATATATATATATACGTTACATGACTTAAGATATTGAATATCATGAAATATTTGTTGCTAAAGAATTAATTAGCTAGGAATTTGTTTACTTTCCAGAATTAGTTTGTACCTAATAAGTGTAGAATGACACATGTAAAGGCAATTATGCCTATTTTTAGTAGTTTGTTATTTTAGTTCATGGAGCAATTTGTATAAGAACTAGTGAGTGGAATGAAAAAATGGCTGGAACCCATAAGAACTAAGCTTTGTAATTTGATATCTATTTTTAATAAAATCATATAGCCGAAGCTGGCCATTTTTGCAAAGATTCATGTGTTGTTTATGTTCCAGTCAATTTTTCCCTTTCTCATGTGAATGNTTGCATAATGTTTTATTTAATGTCTGAAATAAGTGTTTGACAGTACATAATTCATATATATATATATATATATATATATATATATATATCCTCTATCTATTGATTTTAGATATTCACAAAATATTTTCCACTAAAGTTAACATTGGATTCATCCTTGTTAGATGTTCATGTTGATGGATTGTTACTTCTTTCTTCCATTTTAGTATACCAAAGCATTTTGAGAGTGATTAGATTGCTACCTCGCCTTTGTTAGAAATTTCCATGCAAACAACATTGTGATATATATATATGATATATTGACTCCATTTCCCAATGTATACTTGCCTTGTTTCAACCAACACAACAATCTGATTTTTTTTTCATATCTAACTTTCTTAAATAATCATTAAGAGATCCCTCTCTAGAAAGAAAGAAGCCAACTTTGTTTCATAAATCTTAGTTTTGTGGTTACTGTTAGAGAAAAAATCTACCTTAGTACCATGATGATCTACCTAGGAGACATTACCATTTTCCTTGTGCTTATGTTCTATGGTCTAACTTAGGTTATACTAATCAATACTAGTCAAATAGGTGATTCTAGCTCATTAATTGTGTTATATTTTTATCATTCAAGATAGCATTATATTAGGATATTTGACTGAGAGAATAACGAGCACAGCAATCAAACACAAGAGACAATAGACACAAAGATTTTGCTTGGGCAAACCATAAAGGAGAAAACCCAACAACCTCCTTAGAGATAGAATGAGCACCAATGGTAGGAGTAAAACCCAAAAATAGAAAAGATGATCTCCACAGCTGGTTCTCTCTCTCACACTTGAGAGATCTTCTCTTCTCTCACTCATGCACCCCAATGAGTGAGTGTGTGTCTAATAAATAGAGAGAATCACTCTATATTTATATTCTTTCGTTCACTTAATATCCACTTCAACATGTTGGACCCACTTGCCAATTAATTACTAGAGCCGACATCTCTAGGAGAGTCTAATAACCCTAGTGCACCACAACTGTGGGGACTTTGCCCTTCGATCAACAAGGATGGTTAACCTTCACACAATTGAGGGGACTATTTCTTCGACTTACAATGGAGGGTTAACCGCAATGACTTTACATGACGTGTTTACATTATTGAATCTCCCAATCGGAACATCGGGGCATGATATGACTCAATTACATTATAGATACTTCCTGGAATAAACATCAGGGTACAATATATAAGATATACAAGTGAATAAATTTCAAAGTTACAAATACATCAACACTCCCTCTTAAGTAAGAGGGTATTCTCTTGACACAATTTATCAGCACAAGTCTTCTTCTCTGTATCATCTGGATCATCATCAAGTCATCTTCATCTTCATCATCAATCCATCTTCATTGTCAAGTGATCTTCATCAATTCGGGACCATCACTTGATCTACAGCATCATTGGATCATCATCAAGTATGTATCATCATTAGATCATCATTATCATCACTGCTTCCACTATCTCTTCATTATTCTTGTCACGGGAAGTTCTACAGAGCCAGCCCTTTTTCATGCTGGTTGTAGTCCTAGCCTCCATGTAGGTATTCATCATCAGAGCCAGCCTTTTTTCATGTTGGATGCACATCTACAAAGCCAGTCATTTTTCATACTGGATGTATCATCATAGAGCTAGTCCTTTTTCATACTAGATGTGGCATCTACACAGAGCTAGTCCTTTTTTATAATGGATGTGTCATCATAGAGCTAGATCTTTTTAATACTAGATGTGGCATATACACATAGCCAGTCCTTTTTTATATTGGATGTTTCATCACAGAGCTAGTCCTTTTTCATACTAGATGTGGGATCTACACAAAGCCAGTCCTTTTTCATACTAGATGTGTCATCACAAAGCTAGTCCTTTTTCATGCTAGATGTGGGATCTACACGAAGATAGTCCTTTTTCATATTAGATGTGTCATCACAGAGCCAGCCCTTTTTCATGCTGGATGTGGGATCTACACAGAGCTAGTCCTTTTTCATACTAGATGTGTCATCACAGAGCCAACAATTTTTCATGCTAGATGTGGGGTCTACACAGAGCTAGTCTTTTTCCATACTAGATGTGTCATCACAGAGCCATCCCTTTTTCATGCTGGATGTGGGATCTACACAGAGCTAGTCCTTTTTCATACTAGATGTGCCATCACAGCGCCAACCCTTTTTCATGTTGGATGTGGCATCATTACATACATCTGACAATGGAAGGAACCAATCCTCTCACCATGTCATAGCTCTTACATGTGACCATGGAAGGAACCAATCCTCTCACTGTGTCAGAAAGTCACAACACTTTTATCTTACTATGGAAGGAACAAATCCTCTCACCATGTCAAAAGGGCTCATGAAATAATCACTTCCATTTGGAAGGAACAACGATCTGGAGAACACCAAGCTTCTCCGTGAAGTACTCAAACTTCACTCTGGCCATTTCTAGCATATAATCACATTAGGGCTAATTACATCCAAGGATAACCAGCGAGCTTAAACAGGACCGATTACATCCAAGTACAACCTACATGACCGTTTACGTCTAAGCAACCTATGAGCTTCGCCAGGATTTATGCTTAGAAAACATGTCTTACCAGAGAGATCTCGATCTGGATCTAATGCTAGAACTCCCTCTTATGAGAGATCTCGATCTGGATCACAAACTGGAGTTTCACTGCTCCTCTCTGTATCATACCAAAATTCAAGTCATATCAATCAAATCAAATAGTAGTTTTCAAAAGAAACATACTAACTCCCAAATCACAAGTGGCAACATCTTTTTCCTCGAATGTACTCAGCGCCATGCAGGACTCCATCCTGTAAAACCAAGAGATCGCACCCGATCTCATACTAAAGTATCACCTCGAAGTGCTCTTCCTATCAATGGCACTACCTGCCTAATACGAATCCACATAACCCTCCAGGTTAATCTTCTGATTTGTATCATACTTGAGCCCATACTCAATTGTACGCTTCAGGTACCTCACTGCATCCTTTGCAACCATCAGGTGAACATGTCTCAATGTTTTCACAACAAAGCAAATATATGGTCTCGTATTCGTCAAGTACATCAAGGAACAAATCATCTGATGATACATCATGGCATAAACCATTTCTGATGAAGCATTACTCAATAGCTTCAGGTTCGATGCCATAGGTGTGGTCATGGCCTTGCAGTACATCATCCTAAACCTATTGAGGATATCTACTTCATACTTCCCTTGTCCACACCTCCATGCCCAAGTCCTTCATATCTAACTTGGAAGCAAATCTCCTTCTTGCAACTTTAATGAGTTCCTATTTTCTGTCAGGAACAATTCATCGACATAAAACATGAGCATTATTGGTCTTCTGCCTTCAACCTTAAAGCAAATTTTGGAATCCTCTTTACTCTCAGTAAAGCCTAGATTCATCAGTAAGATATCCATCCTGTCGTACCATGTCGAACCTTGGGATTTTTTGTAGTCACTCCCTCTGAAGCGAAGCATCATTCTCCATCTTTCTTTCGTACTGTATGCACTAAAACATTATGTACTAGAGTGACAAGTAGCTTCCTCTGCTACTAATATTCTATGTATCCATCTAGGGTCACTGGATACCAAGATCCTCTATCTTGAACCTTTTCAAAAGTTCTTGTCGCACCCATCTGTGAGTTTGTCATCCTCTATAGGCTTTCATATTCAACCTTGTAGCAAAGGTTGAGATCTTCATCAAGCTCATCATGTATGTGTTATTCCATGGGTGTCTTCTGAGCTTGTACAAGGACTTATTTTCATGAGAAGCGTCATGCTATGAATCTTGCCTTGTATCCCATGATGTTTCCATCTGTTGCATGATGGAACTACGAACTTCCCTTCATGTATCGATACTACATCCTAGACATCGTTCATCTTGAACTAGTATTACCTTTATTCTTGGTTACTTCTTCATGGCTGGAAGGTTTTGTGTCAATGATGTCGTTGCATTCATCATATTATTCTTCATCTTGAACTATCATCACTTGTTCTTCGGAACAAGTCTCATCCTTCTTTGCTTGTAGGAAATTTTACTCTATCCTTCCTACAAGTCAAAAGTATTAGTTGTATGGTTAGAAACATTTCAGAAGGTATATTCATAATGAAAGATTCTTATGCATAAATATATGATCATGCAACTATTTTAGCCAATACAACATTCATCCATATCTCACAGAAACTTTTCTAGATGCCTTCCATTTCTACCAAGACAACATTGAGATTGTGCACTAATCCAATATGTCAGCAAAGAGGTTTCATTCTACATAAGTAGCAATGGAGAGTTGTATATCACCATGACCTACTTACCCATCACATGCATATTAGTAGTATACTATCATTAATGCAAACATTCTATTATGCATAATACATCAACTGAATATAAACAAATCCATAACAAAACAATATCATGAAATTTCAATTGGATACTTATCATTATTTGTTTAGTGGGTAGAATCCTTCTTGAGCCTTCAACTTCATCATCTTCTTCATTTATAATAGCATCATTTCTCATCAAAATGCTAAGGTGGATAAGAGGTTCTTCAAGAGTTGAGTTCTTCATATTCCTCATTACTTGAGGGGTCTTCTTTGGATGGTGAGAGCTTGATCTTTAGTTGCTCCCATATTCTCTTCTCTTATTATGAGTCGAGCTTCTTCTTCTTCCTAGAGTCTGCTAAAAGTAATCACTTCCTCCTGGCACACATTCCTCGCATGAATTAACCCCATGATCTTGGAAGGCCATTCAAGGTGGCTATCATCACTTCTACATTCTCCATTTCTTCTTCTACTTCTACAAGTTGTTCTTTGATTTGAGAGACCCTCATAAATTATGACTGTATGGTCTCTGCATTCTAGATCTTCACATTCTTGAACTATTTTTTCAAATTCATGTTCCAATTTATGTTCTTCCCTTCAAATAGCTTGGTCAAGGAATAAAACATTTCTTTCAGTTTCTTTAGGGAAGACAATTGTGGTATAAGGTGATCCATGATTGAATCAGCAATGATCTTCTTGACCAAGTTCTTCTCGTGTAAGGATTTTAGCCTCATCTCCCTCTTGAACTGGATCCTCTCTAATTCATTTTCTTTAGAGAGATCATATACTTCCATGCTTGGAATTTGTTAACTTCAACAAGCTTATCATCAAGCTGATGTGATATATCACTTTGAAATGAGAACCTCAAATGAAAATAGCAAAAAATTAGATCTTATCGATTTGAGGTGTATTTCCTGGTTCTGGAGCTGGTTGATATAGGGTTTGTCAGAGAAAACCTGATTTTGAAAACTTGGAATATTTCAGATATGATTAGCTAGAAAGATAGACCTCTTCAAGGTGAGCTGTTGAATGTAATCCTTTTCCGAAAACATTGGAGGGAATCTCCCAGAACAAGAAGCCCTAGTTTATCAGTTTCTTCCACAGAAATTCCTACTACTGTTTCTATTGTATATCCACAATTACTACTCCTATATATCTGAAACTTAGTGCTGAGGTAGCCCCATTTATCCCTGATCCAAAACCACAGGTTTCATCAGAATTTGTTTCACCAATTGGGACTTATGATCGTTTTCCCAAGGTGACCTGTTTCAGAACTATTCAACATAGCGAAGTTGTACACAAACCCACGTGTCAGTGTTTCATCTTCTAGGTCTGAACATGGACCAAAGAATGTACAGTCTGTTATATTTCTAGAACATCTTCCGAAATTTCATTTGGACCTTTGTATCTCGAGATATAGAAATTCTTCCCAGGTGTCCTATTTAGGGATGAATCCTGGAAGAGGCTAGAACCCTAACTTGGAGGGATAATATCTCCTAGAATATAGTGAATCGAAGGATGAACTTTGGATATAGCGTAAATCCGTATTTTTTCTTCCTCTTGTGAAATTTTTTACTCTTGAGGTTTCTCCAATCGTAAGATATAGAGAATGTACCAAACGTATTAGTTTTAGTATTTTAGAGTATTTTCTAGCCCAGGGTCAAACTAGGGTTTGAATTTATCTGTTAGAATAATGAACCCATCGTTAGGTACCTTAGACATTAATTAATCCAATTTTTGTCTTATTTTCCTAGTTTCCATATTCCACCTTATGCAAGTTGTCCTCCACACATCCAAAGTGGTCAAAATTGCTAAATTTGAGTCATGGAGCGCTTGGGAAACCACTTAGAATCAAATCTACTTTATTCCTGGCCTTCCTAGCACATGTCTACTTTTTCTGCTTTATTGCATGCTTTTTCTGAGTTTTAAGGCAATTGGGAAAGTTTGACTAGTTGAAGTTAACTTGTTTTTTTTCCTCATCATCCTCCATTATTTTCTCCTAAGAAAAGCATGTATGAGTTATCCTTCCATCATCTATCAGCTTGCCTACTTGATTTTTCCAATTCGTGAGCTCCTAGACAGATTTGGAAACTACTTTATGCACCTATGGGGGATTTGCTTAGATTTAGTATGCTTGATTTTGACCAAATTAGAATGGAATCCTTATGCATTCAAATATCTCATGTAATTATTTATTGTTGCAGCCTATGACCTCACAGGGTTGGATATTGTACACTTATTCAATACAAATTTTTGTTCTAGTCCATATTCAGTCTTCTTTGTGTGTAATTTGCATCTGTAATTGGAAATTTTTGTGTGTAATTGTTATAACACCTAGGTTCAATTTCCACATGGTATCAGAGCCTTTGTAGATCGATTTCTCTTCTTCCAATTTGTTATTGCAGGTTCAACATCATTGACTGGGAGCATTCTTTTGACTGAAGGGACAATTTCTGAGCTATGGATTAATCTCAGAAGATCATCTTGACTCCATTTAACTTCTTTGAATGGAAAGCAGCGATGGATATCTCCTCTTTCATGTTGAAATACTTGGCATGATGAATGAAGTTTGGCTCAATATTGATTCACTATTTGGGAAGACAGATGAAATGAGAGGCCATCAGCATGAGAATGAGCTAATTTCCCTGAGCCCATCCCACTATGAGACCATTGATGACTTCTTTACCAATTTTAAAGCACTAGTGGTTTAGCTAAAACAATGTTTCACACAGAAGAAATAAGATCATCTTATCTTGTCCATCCTTTCTAAGCTAGGGCCTAATTTTTCTGTGTATGTTTCAGCATTCCACTTAAGATTCCTCATCTGAATTTGTTGTCCCTATAAATAGGATTTCTGCATCTTCACTTTCATCATCACTATATTATTTTGAATTGAAGTTCTTATTCTTTTTCTTAAACCTCTTGTTACCCATCGTCTTACACTTATGACAACAAGATTCTTCATAATCACTATCCTCTTGTTTTGGGTAAGGACACTTATTGGAAAAATGTCCAATTAATCCACAGTTAAAACATTTCAAGGGTATATTTCCTTTGCATTTCCCAATGCATTTCTCAAGTTTATGGATGAAAATAGGTTCTTCATCATCTAGGTTCTCTAGTTGGTTCTTGGATATGGATTTAAATGCTTTTTTTTTCTTGAAGGTTCATTATCTCCCGTCCTCATCTCATATGTAGTGAAGATCCCATGTAGTTCATCTACTTTCATGTAATCAAGGTCATCTTGTTCTTGTTCTTCTTCTTTTGAGTCATACTTCATTGACAATGTTCTTAGTACCTTTCTCACCACTTCTCTTTCTTTTAATTTTCCTCCGAGACCTCTAATAGCATTAACAACCTCATATACTCTTAGAAGGTATTCCTAAATATTTTCTTCTTCTTTCATTTTAAGGCTCTCAAACTGCCCTTTATATGTCTAAATATTAGACTCTTTAACTTTAGGTTCCCCTTCATAGAGAATTTTTAACTTATCCTAGGCTTGTTTGGCAGTCTTGTATCACATAACTTTTGTAATCACAGAGTTTCTCAATCCACTCAAGATTACATTTAGGGCTTTGGTATTTCCTTCATATTAGCCTAGTTTCTTTGGGTATGTAGGTGCTTGGTCTCCTATTTTATATTATTTTTCAGTTGCTTCCCAAACCTTCCATATAAGGGACATCAAATAACACTTCATTCTCACACTCTAATATGCATAATTTTATCCTATGAATAATGGAGTTCTGTTAGTGGGTAATCCTTCTTGTTCATCCATAATGGTTTTTAAATAGGATCTTCCTTCCAGTGGTTAAACTTTGGTGAAGGAGCCTTCTATGATACAAATTCTTGAAATATTGGTCAATACTTAGAGGGGGGGAGGGGGGCGGGGGGGTTGAATCAGTATTGTAACTTTAATAAATTTAATACCACTTTTAATTTACTCATTAAATCACATAATCAACAAGAACAAACATAACACAAATTTATCATTCAATCCCAATTAGGTAAACCCCCAATACTTCCTACTACTACAAAATTGTTATTTACAAAGAGTTTGTGTGTGCTGCTATAGACAAGGATGGTACTACACCGGATTTACCAGGAACTGGTCGAAGGTGGCTACAACCCCATGTTTTTTTAGCTACAACTGATGGGATACTGCTACACACTATTTACCAGATTATGTTGGAAGAAGGTTACAACCCCAAGCAGACCTATTTCCTTCCCTAGCGCCATCCTACCACCCTAATATTGTTTCAGTAATATTCCATATTCCTTTACCCTTCAATCTCTGTCACACTCACTGATCTCTACTTCTTTTTCTATGATCTGGACCCTTAGAGACACTTTTTCTCACTCATCCCCCTATGTAAAAATACCTTCACGTTTCATGCAGACACATATCTTCACCATTGCACCATTATGTTCTTCAATCATGCCCCTTCATGAGAAATCCATTCCTCATTCTAACACTAATTCATCAATTCATCTACCTTCATCATCATTCTTCAACAGAACTAAAACAATTCCCTGTTAATCAGTTTACTATTTAATCTTCTAGTCGTGACATTCCGCATTCTCCATTTCCGCAACCATATTGAGCCATTCACTTTATATCGGGATTTTTCCTAACCATAGATATAAAATAGGATGCGGTATGTGGATTTTCGAACTATGAAATATCTCAAAATGTCTTTCCATACTTACCTTTCTGCCTCAACTGTTCCGATTCATTGATCTCGTTTAAGCTCTTCATGACTACCAATCTCCCACATTGTGGATTGTGGAAATGCAAAATTTCCCAAAGTATTTTCGCGATTCTATTCCTTCCTATTTCCTCCTTCCACTTTTCGTTAGCGGACTTTAGGTTGCGGAAACCCATATTATTTTGTACTTTGATTTCTTGTCTTCTGCATTCCACATTCCTCCTTCTGCTTTCCACCTTCTACATTCCATTGGAGGACACCTGGTCATAGAAGCTCATGTTATACTAGACAATGATTTCTTATCTTCTGTATTCCACCTTTTGTATTCCCTTTTTCACCTTCCGCATTTCGCTGGAGGACACCAAATCGCAAAAACTCATATGATACAAGACCTTGATTTCTCATATTTTGGATTCAACCTTCCTCCTTCTGCATTATGCTCGCAGACACCAGGTTGTAAAAAACCAAATCATTTTATACTTTGATTTCTATTCTTCTACATTATTCTTTCCGCCTTTAGAATCTTCTTCTTTTTCCCTAGGCGAACATTTTATTGAAGTCATGCAAATATGGCTCGGAGGCACTTTTGGAAGATTGATATCTTCTTCCTTAGATACTATTGGTCAAGTTAATGATATGGTTGGATGCACCATACACCACTCTATATATACACGCTCTGAAAATAGTGTTGTGATAATCCTATGATATGTGGCTAGAATTTCCCTAAGGCCATTTGCGAATATTTTAAAATTAATTGCATACTTAAGAAAAAAAATTAGTATAGTCCAAACTTCCTAAAACACTATTTTGATAGGTCCATAACTTCTTCCTAAGGAGCATTTAAGTCAATTTGAAGATATGTTCAGGTATAAAAAAAACACATATCTACAAGATTACCATCTTCTATGAACATTCTTTACATCCCACAAATTATGGTGGGCATTTTCCTGAGAGTATTTAGCCCTTTTTACTTGACCTTGTGTAAAACCCTATTTTGGAAGACCTAGACATTTCTCCTCATAATTGATGAAGGAAAATGGATACCATGAATATATAGTGACTATCAAAGTCTATAGCCTAGTACCATGGTGCAGGAAGTTTAGTCAAACCATGAATTATGGTGGGCATTCTCTTAGACCCTCTTAGACTAGTTTTTACTATTTAATCCATACTTTTTCAATTTCCTGATTTTCACCAATTTTCCATATTTCTCCATAATGATGTCATAATGCAACAATGATTTCAAATTCATGCCACATCACCATATATGACATTCCATGTCATCATATATTCCATACCATCATCCATTCCATGCCACATATCTAAAAAATTTAGTCTGGTCCAAACTTCCTAAAACACTATTTTGACAGGTCCATAACTTCTTCCTAAGGAGCATTTAAGTCAATTTGAAGATATGTTCAGGTATAAAAAAAACACATGTCTACAACATTACCCTCTTCTATGAACATTCTTTACATCCCACAATATAGGGCAGACCCGGGTTTAAACCTTTTGCTTCGCACCAACAAAAGACCCACAGTGTTGGCCCTTTCGGCAACAACCTGCGAATAGGTTGCAGTCTCACCCGAAACAGCTATGGGGTGCCGCAAAATCAGGTTTCTATAAGAAGAAGAGGGATATTACTGTACCTTTAGCCTTTAATATCTTAGAATCAATTAACAGAGCTTCGACATTCACATATACAACTTCGCAAATAGATAAACAGATAGTGACTTGCTTAACCCTTTACTGGGAATTCACAGCGAAGCTATTTGTTAGCAGTGATCTTACTTATTATATTTATATATATTTATCAATGCATAAAAGAACATAACAAACATAACACAAGAACCACAACACTAGATATAACATGGTTCACCCCCAGTGTAGGGGCTACGTCCATAGAACTATGTTTTATTCAACTTTCTACAAAATCACAGTTTTGATCTGCGCACTCAGCTGCAGATCCCTTCAAGTCCTTAAAGCCGCACACACAGTTGCATGCCTCTATGCACACAGCTTCATATCTTCTTAATCTCTTACAAAAACCCTCTGCGCAAACAGCTGCAGAGGTCATCCACTCACACAGCTAGGACTTAACCTTTTCTTACAAAATAGCCTTAGCTTCACAGTAATTCCTTATACATAAAAGCCTAACTTCTTTTCTTTACAAAAGTGCCTATTTATACAACGCACTATTTACAAAACCATGGTCTTAAACCATGGGCACCCCAAACCCTAAACCCTGGACTTAAACCATGGGTTTATTACAAAAAGGGGCTTTGACTTACCCTTGACACCCCTAAGACTATTTTGAGTCATAGCTCCACACAAAAGCCCGTGGGGTTACCCAAATTAAGGGCTTGTTAAGGTGCGCGCCCCAACAGGCCCCTGAGACTCACCAGTGTCTCGTCCCGGGACACTCTGCTGATCTTCTGGTAGGCAAAGTTTGTCTGCGAGGATAGTGAACTGTTTGTTTAGACTCCACATGATACTATCTGCTTCCTGCTCCCTGTCGACCAAATCCTGTAATACCTCAGCTGATGATTCGTTGACCTTTTGCTGCGCAAATGTATGGTATTCTTTTAGAACATTAAGTTGGGTGTCCACAATAGTACTTAACGCGAAAGCTTCACTAATAAGTGGCTACATATCACTGTCCACTTTTGTTGCTTTCACTTTGCATGACTCAATTTCTTGCTGGAGTTCATTGCTTCGCTTTACCTTGAGCATTTTCTCCATAGGCGGTAAAGTCTTAATTGCTTCTTTTACTTCATCCAACTCTGTCTATCGCTGCCTTATGGATTCTTGCAGCTGTCCAAATTCTAGATGTTCCTGCAGCTTGGTTCAGACCTCAACACTTTCATCCAACAGTTTTGTTGCACTGCCCACAATATCTGAAATTTTCGCTGTGGATGCTTGAATGTCTGCTGGGCGCTGTTCTTTGACCTCATATGGACTTCCCGGAGGGTTACGACGTTGAAGCTCCGCAATATGGGTCTCATGTTTGGCTTTAAGCTTCTCAATTTCACTGCGAGACTGCTTCGCGTTGTCTTTCAGCCTGACTATTCTTTGTTCCGGCTCTTCCACCAGCTGTACATCGAAGTCAGGGAGACATCCCAAGTGAAGGAGAAGAGCCTGTTGCACCGTGGTGACCACCATATGTCCTGCCTCTACGACCAGGCGTTAAACCACCGTGGCGGAGCAAGCAATTCACAATCTGCACCCCTTCCCTGCATCCAGGTGTGCAGCTGGTTGGGGTCATGACAGGAAAGATAGATCGGCTTAAGTATGCCAACCATGATACAAGTGATCGTGGTAAGTTTCCACAGTTCACACCAGAAATGTATTTGCACTATGTCAAATACAATGGGGGGACACTATTAGAAGTAAACGGTGGGCTACCAGCTTGGATCAAGCTGGTTTGCTGAAGATTCTCGACGTTCCCCATTTTGGTCACGGTACACATGTGACCATTGTGGTCAAGCAGCTGCTCGCCCTCGTACATGACGACCACCTATGGATAGGATTCAAGAAAATTCCTATTGATGGCATGCTCATTCATAGGATCATTGGTTTACCAATATCAAGGCCTGATCCGGGGACCGAATTTCCCTCGAAGCATGAGGATACGAAGCTTTCACAAACCATGAAGGAACACTTCAGCCTGATGAAGGGAAAACACGGGTACCACACTTCTGCGATTTAGGAAAATCACATTCGCTTCGCAGCTGAGCTCCTAGCATGCAAAGTAATGAGGAAGTACCGACTAATTGAAGTGTCTGCTCCGGTGATCAGAATTGCTATGAACTGCACCGAGGGCTACCACTACAACTGGGCAGCATATATTGCGAAGGAATTCCTTGAAGATGCTCGTGATGTGCAAGAGATAGGTAGGCCCTTCCACTATTCATGGCTACTCATCCTCATTGCATTAGTAGGATGGAAAGAACCTACTGAGGCACAGTTTGTCGATGTACCAGCGCACATGCTTGGAGCAGCCAGATTCTCATCGCTGTGGGTTTCATAGGATGAAGAACACCAACAGATGACAAATTATGTATTTGCTTTTTATATGATGAATATCTTGTATGAGGTTGTAAAAATCCCATGGCTCAGTAAAGAGATATTCTTGCAATATGATGGCACAACTACCTTCAGTGCCGACATGCATTATACTTTCATCCAGGCACGCGCAGATCCAAATCATCAATGGTATAAGCTACCATATGTAGTCACTGAGGGTGATATCCGGGCAGTAATTCAGCACTGGCCATCTGATTGGTTGAAAGATGTAGGAGAAAAACCTCACATTCCAGTCCCCATAGTTACCAATGTGGGCGCAGGCCCTAGTAACCTGCCACAACAAGATCCCCCTGAAGACAGTGAAGAGCAAATAGATTCGCAGCAGAATGATAGAAACCAGGATGGCGCAGAGGAAACTGATGAAGAAGAAGTATAGGATTCGGTTAAAATTAACCCCAACCCTAATATGCAGCAGAAGCGTAAGACACCTGACGTAGAAGAAGTGAACAAACCACAGTCCTGGAAGAAATTAAAGGCATCAAAAGATCAGAATATTGATGAAGCACCTGGTTTGACCAGTGAGGAGCTTGATGAAGCTTTGTCGAAGTCTACCGAAGTCATCACCAAGAAATGGTCGGAGTTTGCAGCTGTACAATTGGATGCCATCAATGGGGTAGCACGACACATATCGGAGCTAAAGGACTTGGCCACGAACTCAGTGACCGGCACAGCAGAAAGCAGCGCACTAGTAAGCGCGCAGCCAGACCTAAGGCAATGTCTGGTTAGACATAATAGGGGCCAAGTATCAAGCATTTCCCTCATCACAACCGATGTAGCATCTCGCGCACAGATGAGCATGATTGTAGGGATCGATTACACCAAGATGACCATGACGGAATTACATTTCTATCAGTCAGCTATTGCGAAGGAACTCCAGGCACAAGATCACTATTCGCAAGCACAGCTGGAAGATACCAGGAAACAGAAGGATAACCTTGCAGCGCAACTGGAGGCCGCAGAGCAAAGAAAGAGAGATGCAGAGCGTAAGCAAATTACACTGGTACGCATTTTGGATGAGGCCTGTCGAAGTCTCCCTGAATTTGACGTATAGCCGGTGGAAGAGTCGGAACAAAGAATAGTCGGGCTGAAAGACTACGCGAAGCAATATTGCAGTGAAATTGAGAAGCTTAAAGCTGAACATGAGACCCAGATTGCGGAGCTTCAATGTCGCAACCCTCCAGGAAGTCCACCTGAGGTCAAAGAATAGCGTCGAGCAGACATTCAAGCATCCGCAGCAAATTTTTTAGATATTGTGGGCAATGCAACAAAACTGTTGGATGAAAATGTTGAGGTCTGGACCGAGCTGTAGGAACATCCAGAAGTTGGACAGCTGCAAGAAGCCATCAGGCAGCGACAGACAGAGTTGGATGAAGTAAAAGCAGCAATTAATACTTTACTGCCTATGGAGAAAATGCTCAAGGTAAAGCAAAGCAATGAACTCCAGCAGGAAATTGAGTCATGCAGAGTGAAAGCAACAAAAGTGGACAGTGATATGCAGCCACTTATCAGCGAAGCTTTCGCGTTAAGTACTACTGTGGACACCCAACTTAATGTTCTAAAAGAATACCATACATTTGCGCACCAAAAGGTCAAGGAATCATCAGTTGAGGTATTACAGGAGTTGGTCGACAGGGAGCAGGCAGCAGACAGTATCATGTTGAGTCTCAACAAATAGTTCACTATCCTCAGGGACAAAGTTCACCTACCAGAAGATCAGTAGAGTGTCCCGGGACGGGACACTAGTGAGTCTTAGAGGCCTGTTTCATAGGGCAGACCCAGGTTTATACCTTTTGCTTCGCACCAACAAAAGACCCACACTGTTGGCCCTTTCGGCAACAACCTGCAAACAGGTTGCAGTCTCACCCGAAACAGCTATGGGGTGCCATAGAATCAGGTTTATGCAAGCAGAAGAGGGATATTACTATACCTTTAGCTTTTAATATCTTAGAATCAATTAACAGAGCTTTGACATTCACATATATAACTTCACAAATAGATAAACAAACAGTGACTTGCTTAACCCTTTACTGGTAATTCACAGTGAAGCTATTTGTTAGCAGTGATCTTACTTATCAGATTTATATATATTTATCAATGCATAAAAGAACATAACAAACATAACACAAGAAACACAACACCAGATATAAGGTGGTTCATCCCCGGTGTAGGGGCTACGTCCACAGAACTGCGTTTTATTCAACTTTCTACAAAATCATAGTTCTGATCTGCGGACTCAGCTGTAGATCCCTTCAAGTCCTTAAAGCCACGCACACAGCTGCAGGCCTCTACACACACAACTACAGATCTTCTTAATCTGTTACAAAAACCATCTGCACACACAGCTGCAGAGGTCGTCCACGCACACAGCTGGGACTTAACCTTTTCTTACAAAACAGCCTTAGCTTCATAGTAATTTCTTATACATAAAAGCCTAACTTCTTTTCTTTACAAAAGTGCCTATTTATACAGCGCATTATTTACAAAACCATGGTCTTAAACCATGGTCACCCCAAACCCTAAACCCTAGGCTTAAACCATGGGTTTATTGCAAAAAGGGGCTTTGACTTACCCTCGACACCCCTAAGACTATTTTGAGTCATAGCTCCGCACAAAAACCCATGGGGTTACCCAACTTAGGAGCTTGTTAAGGTGCACGCCCCAACAACCCCTAAGACTCACCAATGTCCCGTCCCGGGACACTCTGTTGATCTTTTGGTAGGCAAACTTTGTCTGCGAGGATAGTGAACTGTTTGTTGAGACTCTACATGATACTGTCTGCTGCCAGCTCCCTGTCGACCAACTCCTGTAATACCTCAGTTGATGATTCGTTGACCTTTTGCTACACAAATGTATGGTATTCTTTTAGAACATTAAGTTGGGTGTCCACAGTAGTACTTAACGCGAAAGCTTCGCTGATAAGTGGCTACATATCACTGTCCACTTTTGTTGCTTTCACTCTGCATGACTAAATTTACTACTGGAGTTCATTGCTTTGCTTTACCTTGAGCATTTTCTCCATAGGAGGTAAAGTCTTAATTGCTGCTTTTACTTCATCCAACTCTGTCTGTCACTGCCTTATGGCTTCTTGCAGCTGTCCAACTTCTGGATGTTCCTGCAGCTTGGTCCAGACCTCAACACTTTCGTCCAACAGTTTTGTTGCACTGCCCACAATATCTGAAATTTTCGCTGTGGATGCTTGAATGTCTACTCAGCGCTGTTCTTTGACCTCAGGTGGACTTCCCGAAGGGTTGCGATGTTGAAGCTCGGAAATCTGGGTCTCATGTTCAGCTTTAAGCTTCCCAATTTCACTGCGAGTCTGCTTCGCGTAGTCTTTCATCCTGACTATTCTTTGTTCCAGCTCTTCCACCAGCTGTACGTCGACATTAGGGAGACTTCGATAGGCCTCATCCAAAATGCGTACCAGTGTAATTCGCTTATGCTCTTCATCTCTCTTTCTTTGCTCTGCGGCCGCCAGTTGCACTGCAAGGTTATCCTTCTATTTCCTGGTATCTTTCAGCTATGCTTACGATAGTGATCTCGTTCCTGGAGTTCCTTCGCAATAGTTGACTGACAGAGATGTAATTCCGCCATGGTCATCTTGGTGTAATTGATCCCTACAATCATGCTCATCTATGTGCGAGACGCTGCATCAGTTGTGATGAGGGCAGCGCTTGATACTTGGCCCCTATTATGTCTAACCAGCCATTTCCTTAGGTCTGGCTACGCGCTTACTGGTGTGTTGCTTTCTGCTGTGCCGGTCACTGAGTTCATGGCCAAGTCCTTTAGCTCCGATATGTGTCGTGCTACCCCATTGATGGCATCCAATTGTACAGCTGCAAAATCCGACCATTTCTTGGTGATGACTTCGGTAAACTTCGACAAAGCTTCATCAAGCTCCTCACTGGTCAAACTGGGTGCTTCATCAATATTCCTATCTGTTGACGCCTTTAATTTCTTCTGGGACTGTGGTTTGTTAACTTCTTTTGCATTGGGTGTCTTGCGCTTCTGCTGCGTATTAGGGTCAGGGTTAATTTTAACCGAATCCTGTCCTTCTTCTTCGTCAGTTTCCTCTACGCCATCTTGGTTGCTATCATTCTGCTGCGAATATGTTTGATCTTCACTATCTTCAGGGGGATCTTGCTGTGGTGGGTTACTAGGGCCTGCGCCCACATTGGTAACTATGGGGACTGGAATGCGAGGTTTTTTTCCTACATCTTTCAACCAATCAGCTGGCCAGTGCCGAATTACTGCCCGGATATCACCCTCAGTGACTACATATGGTAGCTTATACCATTGATGCTTTGGATCTACGCGTGCCTGGATGAAAGTATAATGCATGTCGGCACTGAAGGTAGATGCACCATCATATTGCAAGAATACCTCTTAGCCATGGGATTTTTACGACCTCATACAAGATATTCATCATATAAAAAGCAAATACATAATTTGTCATCTGTTGGTGTTCTTTATCCTGCAAAACCCACAGCGATGAGAATCTGGCTGTGCCAGGCATGTGTGCTGGTACATCGACAAACTGTGCCTCAGTAGGTTCTTGACATCCTACTAATGCAATGAGGATGAGCAGCCATGAATAGTGGAAGGGCCTACCTTTCTCCTGTGCATCATGAGCGTCTTCAAAGAATTCCTTCGCAATATACGCTGCCCAGTTGTAGCTGTAGCCCTCGGCACAGTTCATAGCAATTATGATCACCGAAGTAGGCACTTCAGTTGGTCGGCACTTCCTCATTAGTTTGGATGCTAGGAGCTCAGCTGCGAAGCGAATGTGATTTTCCTGAATCGCAGAAGTGTGGTACCCACGTTTTCCCTTCATCAGGCCGAAGCATTCCTTCATGGTTTGTGCAAGCTTCGTATCCTCATGCTTCAAGGGAAATTCGGTCCCTGGATCAGGCCCCGCTATTGGTAAACCAATGATCCTATGAATGAGGGTGGCATCAATAGGAATTTTCTTGACTCCTATCCATAGGTGGCCGTCATGTACGATTGCGAGCAGCTACTTGACCACAATGGTCACATGTGTACCGCGACCAAAATTGGGAACGTCGAGCATCTTCAGCAAACTAGCTTGATCCAAGACGGTAGCCCACCGTTTTACTTCTAATAGTGTCGCCCCATTGTATTTGACATAGTGCAAATACATTTCTCGTGCAAACTGTGGAAACTTACCACGATCACTTGTATCATGGTCGGCATACTTAAGCCGGTCTATCTTTCCTGTCATGACCCCAACCAGCTACAAATCCGGTGGCAGGGAAGGGGTGCGGATTGTTAACTGCTTGCCCCACCACGGTGGTTTAACGCCTGGTCACAGAGGCAGGACATACGGTGGTCGCTGCGGTGCAACAGGCTCTTCTCCTTCACTTGGGATGTCTACTGAACCAGGAAGATCCATTCCGGGATCCTCCGATGTTTGCCCGGATTGTTTGTGTCGATCTTCATTCCTCTTAGAGACGACTTCAGGCTTGAACTGTTTCCTGGCATATCGTGTTTGCATTGGTGGGGTTGGTGCTGGTAGAGTCTCTTCACGAGCTACGTGCGCAGGTGGGGGATGGATAATGTTCTGCAGACCTGTCTGTTCAAACTCTCTCAATAAATCCTGAAGTTCTTGATCGACGGACATAGGGGCAATTATGGCAATGCAAAATGTGGTTTCCCCCTGCCCGGGTGGCTTCCTCTACAATCCATCGATTAAATTGGTCATAAATGTGCATTGAAATCCCCAAATATGACAGAGATCATTTTTCCATGAGGCTATATTTCGGCGGATAGCCTTAGGACAGACAATTAAAGCAATTAAAGTACCAGCGCCGCCGAATCGGCAGTGTTCCAACGGTCGGATTTTATGCTGCGCCGCAACCAGGACCACAACTGCATCACAGTAAGGACCTTCGTCACCATAATGACCTTTGGCATATGCAGACACGTTCTGCAACCAACCTATGAGCTTCGCTCCCTTAGCATTGTGTGCCATCCAACGCGGGCGAAACTGGGCTATTCCGTTATCACCAGACACATTAGCGTGCTGAAGCCCCACCTCCATGTATTGGTTTTTGACTGTAGGTTCCTGGATATAGAGAAACCTATGTACCCACTCCGTACAAGGTACAAGCTTCCATGCTTCAGAGCAGTGCTCCAAGTGCTGTGGCCTACTCTGCCCACTGACCCTGTTGCGCGCCTTCTGGAGCTGATCCACGAATCTTAGGTACAGGAATGTCTGACAAGTTTCCCATCTAGGAATGTAATTCTTATGGGCAGTCCACCTTCAGACTGCAGTGGCTCCCCTTGCAAAATCCAGAGTCTCCAGTTCTTGTAACTCCAGTATCAGTTCTGAGAAGGGGACAGTAGACTCCTCTGGGTCTGTTGAATCATCAGAAGCGGCTAGGGTTCTTGGCTGTGAACTAAGCCATCTGAGGGACTTAGTAATTCTGGCGCATCTATGTCCATGTAGCTCATACAATCGGTTCTGCCAGTGCTCTAAACCATCATCTGAATCTGTCATATAGGAACTGGCGCACTGCCAATCCATGATACCTTCGGCAGTTGGGTTAATATAATCTTATTCCTGCACGGTGATGTTATAGATGTGCTCCAGAGCATCCTAATCCACATCTCTGAGTGGCTCTATGTATCTCTCTCCTTGGGAAGGGTTGAGTGGTATTGTAATTCTCAGACCCTTTCCTTCGAAGATCATCTGTCTCTTCTTAAGATTAATGACTGCAACATTTTCCATTGCCCATTCAATTCCCAACAGGGCTGGACAGGGATTGCTGTCATCAATGAGCTCAATAACTTCGAGGTCCTCTAGAGTAATGACCCCATCAATATCTATTGGGACATTAGGGAATCTCCCCAGGGGAACAATCCTTTGCTGATTGGATAACCTCAACTGTATAGGGGACCAGGTAAGGGTAGGTTTCCCCATTTTCTCCCAGGTTTGCTTGGTTAGGACATTGACTTCTGATCCTAAATCCAAAATGACATCAGTCATATCATACTCCCCTATCTGGGCATTCATTCTCATTTCCCAACTAGTTCTTCGGACACGATTAACAGTTTTCTCCTTATCAACTCTTCTCTGAGGTTCACAGAAAGAAAAAACTTTTTGCAACTCGTTTAGAGCATTCTGATTCCTTAAGAGTTTCATACAGCTCTGTAAAAAGGAGGACAATGTACTTACTTCATCTGGCGAGGCTTCTTGCGGCCGTGACTCCTGCTGAGCTGGCTGCGCGGGTTCTACTGTTGTGCTAAGATCAACACAATCAGGTATGACTTCCATGACTGGCTCTCTATCAATATCAGATGCTGGGATTCTCTCAGGGGCCTTACAAACACAAACCTCAACTGGCTGCTACTCCATATTCTGTATATGTGTCGTAGCTCCACTCCGCGTAACAACATTAATGGCTAGGGCAGGTCTTCGCTCGACAGAAATGAGCTGAATATTCTGAGTAGGGCCACTATTTCTTTCCTAAATCTTAGCTATCAGCTACGGGCATTGCTCAATTACGTGATCTACTGCACGACAATACCGACATGTCATAGTTGGGTTCCGACAATCTTGAGCAAGATGCCCGTCTTGGTTACAGTTGTAGCACACCACCTGGCCTCTGCCTCTTCCTGCTATACCACCACGACCACGACCTCCAAAAGTACCTCGTCCGAATGCACCCCCGCAGTATCCGTAGCCATCATTGTCCTGGCCCTCATTCTGTACCCGATAAACGTCATAGGTGCGCTCTCTCACGAGGTCATAACTGTGACACTCATCTTCATTATGCCCTATTCACTTATAGAACTTGCAGTAAGGGTTTTTAGGGACTTGCACATACCTTTGGAGTAGATGGCAGTTTTCAGGTCGATGCTGGCCAGTTGTCCGACATATTTCACAATATAGAATAGCGGGATCGAAGGGGTTTGGCGCACCAGTATTCAGGTAATTTCTTACCACAGGACATTGTTCCCTGTCGTGACCTTCTGTCTGACAGTGAGTACACCAAACCTCGTCATGACTAGTTTTTCCTTTCTTCATATCGCAAAGCTCCAAAGCCATCACAGACAACTGCACCTGGATTTGGGCGATACCCGAATTATCTTCGACAGGGGTGGTCTCAAGCTTCATCACGATTTCCATAGCCTCAGGCTGGTCAGCAACCTTCTGTTGCATGATTGGAGTCCTGATATGTGGTAACAATGCTGCAATAAACCATTTCTTGTGCTGCGCAGGTCCAATGGTGAAGTTTTCTTAGTCTAATGGAACTTTGAAGGGTTGGTCAAAATCCCACACTGACTCACCGCACTACTGTTGGATCTCTTTCAATTCGGTGATACACTGCGATTCTGATTTTGGTTTCTTAAAATCTTTGATTATTGCTACTTTAATATCATCTAAGGTAGGATTCTGAGTACTGGAGAATTTCATGAACCAAGTCAAAGCCCGTTCCCTGAAAGAGGTAACAAGCTGCGAACTTCTTACAGCTGGATCTGTAATTTTCTTAGCATTCCACACCGCTTCACATAAAAACTAGAACTGTTCTGGATCCTCTGATCCAGTTCCTTTGAAAACAGGGATCTTAATATCATCGGTTAGGTGGGCCATGGTAGATCAAGGGGGGTTGGGAGGGGGACGGGAAGCAGGTTGGGGGGGGGTGTACTAGAGTAGACTGACCTGCGACAGGAATACTTGGGCTAGGGTGACTTTCAGACTACGATGGATTTTCAGGGGTAACAGACCTGCGCTGCAGGGTGACCGGAGGGTTTTCTTTAGGGTCAAACTCTGCAGGATTTAGAAGGGGAGACACAGTATTCTGACCTAGGGAGTAGGATCTAAAATCTCGCTTGTACCTTTTCCCACTTCGCAGCAAACCACTTTGCTCGGCGAGGGTATTATCACTTGCAAACATATATTAGTAGTACAAAATATAATAGGCTGATTCAATCAACAATATTCCTTTTCAAGCCAATAACAGTTTTAATTCTCAGACTAAATGAATCCAAAAACTTACCATCAATATCAAAAAAACATACCTTTGTAAAAAGTCGCTTGCACTACGACACGGATCTCTGTTTTCTTGCGTAGCGAACTTCAGAGAAGTCTCGTCGAGCCAATCACCGATTTCCTTCACAGAGGGGCTCCAGATCATAGCCCGCGAGGTACGATGTAAACCCCTCTTCAACAGATACTGAGTTCAACCGGCAATGGAACCAATTTGTTGGGCAATAGGGCAGACCCGGGTTTATACCTTTTTCTNAACAACCTGCGAACAGGTTGCAGTCTCACCCGAAACAGCTATGGGGTGCCGCAGAATCAGGTTTCTACAAGTAGAAGAGGGATATTACTGTACCTTTATCCTTTAATATCTTAGAATCAATTAACAGAGCTTCGACATTCACATATATAACTTCGCAAATAGATAAATAGACAGTGACTTGCTTAACCCTTTACTGGGAATTCACAGCGAAGCTATTTCTTAGCAGCTATCTTACTTATCAGATTTATATATATTTATCAAGGCATAAAAGAACATAACAAACATAACACAAGAACCACAACACCAGATATAACATGGTTCACCCCCAGTGTAGGGGCTACGTTCACAGAACTGCGTTTTATTCAACTTTCTACAAAATCACAGTTCTGATCTGCACACTCAGCTGCAGATCCCTTCAAGTCCTTAAAGCCGCAGAAACAGTTGCAGGACTCTGCACACACAGCTGCAGATATTCTTAATCTCTTACAAAAACCCTCTGCGCACATAGCTGCAGAGGTCATCCACGCACACAGCTGGGACTTAACCTTTTCTTACAAAACAGCCTTAGCTTCGCAGTAATTCCTTATACATAAAAGCCTAAATTCTTTTCTTTACAAAAGTGCCTATTTATACAGCGCACTATTTACAAAACCATGGTCTTAAACCATGGGCACCTCAAACCCTAAACCCTGGACTTAAACCATGGGTTTATTACAAAAGGGGCTTTGACTTACCCTCGACACCCCTAAGACTATTTTGAGTCATAGCTCTGCACAAAAAACCGCGGGGTTACCCAACTTAAGGGCTTGTTAAGGTGCGCGCCCCAACAACCATCTTCTATGAACATTCTTTACATCCCACAAATTATGGTGGGCATTTTCTTGAGAGTATTTGGCCATTTTTATTTGATCTTGTGTAAAACCCTATTTTGGAAGACCTAGACATTTCTCCTCATAATTGATGAAGGAAAATGGATGCCATGAATATATAGCGACTATGAAAGTCTATAGCCTAGTACCATGGCGCAGGAATTTTAGTCAAACCATGAATTATGGTGGGAATTCTCTTAGACCCTCTTAGACTAGTTTCTACTATTTAATCCATACTTTTTCAATTTCCTGATTTTCACCAATTTTCCATATTTCTCCATAATGATGTCATAATGCAACAATGATTTCAACTTCATGCCACATGACCATCTATTACATGCCATGTCATCATATCTTCCATATCATCATCCATGCCATGCCATGTCACGATATCTTCCATACCATCATCCATGTAATGTTATCATTACCTTTTCCTTTCGCTAAGTTTGTCCTACTATCATATCCTTGGTTATTCCATTGTCATTAATGAACTCCTTTCACATCAATGATGATCCATGTAATGGATCCTTATCCTTTTACTAATTTCATCCTTCTATTATGTCTTTTTGTGAAGTCCTTTGACATCAATGAAAACTATATTATGAACATGGTGGTATCTGGATTGCAAGACAATCTTCAAAAATATATTTTGTCCTCTGATTTGATAAAACAAGTCATCGATCCTAACGAGTGGGTAATGGTTCTTGACTGTCATCTTGTTGAGTTGTAAGTAATCAATGTACATTCACATCATATCATCCTTTTTATTTACGAATAGTATAGGTTCCCTCCAATGAGACACACTGGGCCATTTATAACCCTTCTCTATAAATTCTCATAACTGTAACTTGAGCTCCACCAACTCTGGTGTGCTCATTCGATATGGGGATTTTGAAGTCAGTAAAAACTCTGGTGTCATTTCTATGGAAAAATATAGGTCTCGCTTGGGTATTAGTCATGGTATTTCCTTGGGAAATACATCCTTCAAGTCTACAAGAACCAGAAATTCTTCAATTTGTTGTTCTCTTTTGGATTCTACATCCTGGATGTTAACTGTAAAAGGTTTGCATCCCTTCCTTATAGGTTTATTCTCTTGTAAGGAAGATATCTTTCTAACAAAAACCTTCTTGGGTATGCCTTGAATATTTCTTTGATTCTGTTGGTTATTTGTGCATAAGATTGACTTGTTTAAAAATTCAACCATGACATGGTGTTGTTCCAACCATTCCATGCATATAAGTATGTCGTACAATACTAAGGGTAATATATTCAGGTATACATTAGTTGGAAAACCATTTAGGTCTATCTTGCATTATTTTACTAGTTCTAAAACTTTTTTTTTTGTACCAAAGGCTAGTTGTACCATCCATGGTTTCTCATGTTTCTCTTTGTTTAGGTTATCTATTTCATAAATATTGGGGGAAACATAGCTTTGACAAGCATTGAGATCAATTAAAATTGAAATATAAGTCTTTGAAACCTTACCTTCTATTTCCACCATAGCGGCCTGATGCTCTTCATGTTGGCCAGAGAGTGATGCATAGATATAGCTGTACTAGCCATGTATTCTATTGTTGGGTCTTGTTGTAGGTTTTGTAGGACTCCATTTGTCTTGTTTGGGAAATATCTGGCATAATGGGGCCCTTGATATTTCCAACAATTAACCTGCAGCGGGGCAGAATTGGATTCTTTGTTTGCTACTGGTATGCTGGAGTTCAGTGTAGGAACATTTGGTCATGCACCAGGTTTGTTAAAATTTATGTTAGGAGGGAAAATATTGTCCTATTTCTGGTAGGGATGTGGCTTAGAAAGAGGCTTTCGGTTGTATGAGAAGGACCTAAATATGTCTCTCTTTTTTTTCATATTTTTTGGTCTCAGTTGTCCATGTTCATAACAAAGTCTATCCTCATGCAAGGTGGTGTTTAGAGTTTTGGGAATGTCAAACTCAATTCTATCTCGGAAATTTGAGGAAGCCATCCAATTGTTTTTTGAATCTTGACCTTTTAGTCCTTTATGTAAGGTACATAATGTAGGAGATCTAAAAATATGTTGATAAAGGAATCAATAGTTAGGGAGCCCATATTTAATTCATGGAATTCATTTAATTTTCTGTCAAAAAATATTTCAGACGTGTACTTTTCCTGAAAGATTTTGCGAAAAGTACTCCATATGATATCCTTTACTTCATCTCTCTTAGTATGTTTCAGGTTTCTCCACCATCTAGCTACCTTTTCATTTAAGCTGTAAGTGGTGAGCCAAGATTTCAATTCACCGGAGTAATTATGTACTCAAAAGTATTTATTCATACCCTGGATTCATTCTTCATCATTTTCTTCGATATTCATTTCCCCTTCATAAGTTGGGACTTTGATATTTCGAAATTCTCCCTGAAGGATATCATCATTTTTCTTCCTTTTCTTGCGAGGAGAGGGTGATCCATCACTGGAAGAACTTTGATATTCTTCTTCTATGAATTCAAAGGTGTTTTCATCTCATCCATCCTCTCTTGGACTGCTAGTACTCCTTTTATGATGATAGTTTTCTTTGGATTTGTTTGTTGAGTGGGTAGTATGTCTATGGAGATTTATCCCTGTCAAGTTACAAAGAAAACCTTCATTTATTGCTTTACGTTCTCTCCTTTCATTCATATTATCATATTTAAAACTCTACAAATATTCTTGTAGACTATGTATATACTTCACTAGGTTGGATTTCAGTTCCACCACGAGTTCTTCTTCTCAGGGTGGGAAATTTAGGTTCCCATGTCAACTGTTTTTTTCTTCCGTATCTAGGATTTGAACTGTTCTTTAAATCTACAGTTCAAACAGTCAGTAACAAATAATCTTCTATTAATTTACAAAATCACAAATAAAGTTTTGAAATACATATTTCTGCAGCAGATGTTCAGTAGCTCCCATAAGGTCTCTAAGTGTTTGAAACTGGTGTCCCATATCACTTGTAATGTCCCTAAAATTCGTAAATAAAAAAAAATAGTTAAGGCCTACAAAACTACTAAGATCAAAGGGACATATATAATTAGCTTCAACATAATAAAAACTTGAACAAGAACAATACTTTTGATCATGTTCTAGTTTTCTCTTGTAAGTTAATACATGTTATTCTAATTTTGATGATGTTTATTGTCGTTCAATTGTATAGTGAGTTTATTTTATATCTATGTATTTTATTTAGTTTAATGATGTTTTCGATACCACTTTTTTATAATCGATTCTTATTATGCAACCTAATATTATTTACTAAAATTACGTGGCTAACTTACCTCTTCTTCTAAAGGGGAGGAGTGGCTGGATTTACCTAACGACTCAATTAGAAAGGTAAGGAAGAATCTTACGGATTGGGATTACTTAGTTCTTATGAAATAATGCATGATGTATCTATGGTTTTGAAGATGCTACGCAGTTGATCCTATGTTCCTTATAAGGGACAAGACCCAGAAAACAAAGATTCTAAGCCCTAAACACTAAGGGTTTAAGTACTTGGTGTAAAAGCTAACCAAATAAACAAATGGTCAAGAGAATGTAGGGAAAGGGTAAAAATGTAAAAATTAGTGGGATTTTTGTTGCTGCAATTAATATGGTCATATGATAGCATCGTGGTTTCTCCCTCCATGTTGGAGTAGGCTTGAAACCTTCTCTAGGGTTTCGAAAACCCTCCTTTGCATGCATATATGGAAGAGACTGAGCTCCTTGGTTGGGGTTTCGCTGGAACAATGTGGAACATTACAAGGTTATTTAAAATACTGCTAAGGTATGTGCTTTTCCTCATTCATTTTACAACATTTACATGTTTATTATTCTTTTATGAGACATACTCTAACATTTGACTGGTTTTCATGGCAGGTTTTGCTTGGAGCAGCTTTCAACTGTGGGAAAAGAAGACCATCGAGCCACATCATTGTAAGCCCATGCGTAAGGATCCTAGGCTCTAGTTGTTTGTTGTATGTTTTTAGATGGGAATGTTCTTCTTGTATTTTTAATGGGCTCCCATCCAAAAATTTCAAGGGTTTGGGAAGAAGCAAATATCACACAATTCATGGGGTTTAGGGTTTTATGATCATATGCAGGAAATTGTTGAAATTGTGAATTAATCTTTACTGTGGTAAAATAAAACCCTATGTATGGACTTTCAATAGTTATATCATAACTTTGTGTTTAATTTAAAGTCTGTGCAATATTTTAATGATGTTAAATGTATCTTGTTATGGATACTCTTTATTTGGTTTTAAATCTTGTTAGCTAATATGGGGTTTCTCCAATGTTTGGAATTCAGCCTCTGTATTCTTTAAATGTTGGTTTGGAAATGCTCTTCGATCCCATCCAACAATAATGATAATCTCCCCCAAGCCTTACCTTGATTTTTCTCTTATAGTTTTTCTTTTCAAAAAGGGGCAGCTGGTTTAACTTGAGTTAAAAGAGGATTTTACTATTTTCTTGAAAATAATCTTTAGTTTGATTTTTACACAATGTATATTATGTTTTATTACCTAGGAACCAGGGATGATTTTAAGAACCCCCCCATATTTATATGTATAAAAAATGGGCAAATCTCTCCGATAATGATAGGAATATTTGAAGGTGATTTTATCAATAATATAATATGTATATATAAAAAAATAGGCGAATATTTCTTTTTATTATATAATGTTGTAAAATCCCTATGAATCTTTCATTTTATTAAATAATGTTGTAAAATATTGGTGATTATTTCACTAAGTTATAAGATATTGTAAAACCTTGGCGAATATTTCACTTCATTATAAAAAATTGTAAAAACTAATGAACCTTTCACTAATTTGTAAAATCTTGTAAAAATAGAGGAACAACAACATTATTCAAATAACATGAATCACATCATCAACAACATAACATTTAGACTCATTAGTCACAACTAGAAGGTGTCAATGAAACACAACCACGCGGACTAAATTCAAGGAAAGTAGGGACTCCACTTGTTTTCTCATCCTTTAATGGTCTAGTGAGCATGTGGGGATCTAAATCTTGATAAGCCGATAAACTAATAGAATCAGAAATTATGAATGATCTTGGCCTCCACTAGCCAATTGAGGTTGTGGACGCTAATACAATTATGCATTTTATATATGTGAATTGATTATTTCATTACATGAATGTTGGCCTTGTGTAAATAGGTATCCTAGGATCAATGCATAGACTATTTTTCTCTTCACTTATCTATGTCAAGCTCATTTATTTTCTTAAATAATGATAAGCATTTACAAAGAAAATATACAATCATTATAAAAGAATAAAAAAAGTGAAGACAATCAATTCATGCAACTAAAATGTATTAAAAACATATTTTCTCAAACCCTGAATCAATGGAAATCAACTAAAACCAATCTTGATTCAATATACAACAAAGGGTTAAATCAAGAATCAAATGAGGACTAGAAGCATTCAAGGGACTAACACAAAACTTTGCACTACAAATTCTATGCAATATTATGCGTTGGAAATTCCAAGAACTTGTTAAGATGCTGGAGATGCAATCATGGTAGACATATTCCGATATTTTGTTACATTATAAAATACTACAACTTTGATGTATTTGGTCACAAAGCTCAATAAAACAGAAAGAAAAGAATCCCTCAATTAAAGGAAGTGTCCCATATATGGCTAAGAAGCAGTCCAATAAAATATGGAAGCGAGAAGAAAATAAAGAAATGCATCAACTGGGTAAAAAAAAAAAAATCCTCAAACCATTGATTCAAAGGAAATCAAATGAAACCGATGAAGCTACTACAAAGGTTTTAGTAAGGCATAAAATAAGAAATAGAATCACAATGCATTCAAGGGCTTAACACAATATTTAACTAAAATAAACCCAAATTTCCACAATCGACAAAATACTACAAACATAAATAGTAAGCAAACCATAGAAAATTTCCAAGGTACAATGATAGACATTAACACGGTTTCATGTACTAGAATGAGCCCATTCTTGCTTAGAGAAATTCTTGTTAAATTATTTATTTATCCTTTAATACTAAGACACTATCTATTTGAAAAGATACACCCCAACTTCGTAAAATTCCAACTTCATTTTCTGCCACAGACGGTATAAAGGTGATCAACTTCATGATGAGATAATAATTGATTTATCTCCTTCTTAAGGATCCATTCATAAACTTTATCTTAAGAGACTCCTTTAATTCGTATCATAGAAGAAGTTGTAAGTGCCACACCATATTTAGAAGGATATTTATTAATAATATCCAAATCATTAGGCTTATTGATGCTTTGACTATTCATTATACAACTAATCCTTTTCTTGGACAGGTAATTGCATAAATTTTTTCTTATTTCCAAAATATTTTCAAACAATAGATATTCTTATTTGTTAAGCAGTTTGCTTCCAATTCTGTGAATCACTTATAAAATTTATCATGAATTCTAATGGATGTAATAGTAATGTGTGGAAATCAAGTACACTGCATTAAGGTTTTAAGTTTTAAGTTCTCCCATAATGAAATCCTATGACTATACCACTCATTTGGATATGGTTTAATGGTCCGTGTTGATTACAAGAATGAAAAAGAATTTGGTCAAGCACTCGTGGAGGCATTTCAGAAAGGATTGGTGAAATGAGAGGATATTTTTGTTACTACTAAGGTACATTGCATTATCTACTGAAATTTCATTCTCTATATCTATTTTAAAACACTACAGACTATAATTTAAGTAAAGGGAGTAAGTTTCATTTCACATACTTTATCCCTCCCTTTTGTAACAATATTACTTATTATAGTTTATTTTATAGTTATGGAATTCAAACCATGGACATGTTCTTGAGGCATGCAAGGACAATTTAAAGAATCTACAGTTGGAATATTTGGACCTATAAATAAATTTTCCTATAGCCCCATGATATACAGGTAATATTCTCCTAAATGTTTTTTATTCAAAGATGTTGAATGTTTTTTAATTGCCTCTAATCGAATCAATAATGAAAAATAAACACAGGGGTTGGAACAACTAATAGTGCTTTGGATCAAGATGGTGCTTTGTACATAGACACCACAATATCATTGGAGGGGACATGGCATGCCATGCAAGATTTGGTTTCTACAGGTTTGGTCCAAAGCATTGGGGTCATGCAAAACTAGAAGTGAGTTTAACATGATATTTAGTTTTAGAAAAAACAAGATTAAATGCATGGAAAAGCTTGTTTACTAATAAAATTTATTGGATTGTTGATTTGTAGTAATTATGACATTTTTTTAACTCGAGACTCATTGGCTTACTCAAAAATCAATCTTGATGTTAATTAGATTGAGGAAAATCCCTACTTCCAGAGGGAGTGACTATTGAATTTCTATCGGAAGAACAGTATTGGGGTCACTCCTCATACACCCCTTGGAGGCGTTATGTCGAATATAGAATTTTTTGGATCTATGTCTTCTTTGGAAGATACATGTCTTTAGCTATGTGTATATTTCATTCATTTCTTCTTTTTCATTAAACATTTACTTATAATATTTATCATTAAGAGAAACTCTTTAATTTTAGGATTTAGCTAAGAAATACAAGAAGAATGCATCACAAATTGCACTGCGGTGGGGTATTCAAAGGAATACAAGTGTAATCCCAAATTCTAGCAAAGTAGAATGATTGAAGGAAAAAATTGATGTTTTTTATTTTGAGATTTCAAAGGAGGACATAGAGGAAATCAAATTCATAGATCACAAACTACGCACGAATAAACCGGGAAAGTTTTGGGGAATTGATCTTTAGATGGGAATTTCATATGCTAAGAAAAACTGAGTTCTATTCATCTCTAACATACTTGAAAATGATATGGAATATTTTATGATCAAGGAAAAGATAATTTTGGTTAGAATTTTTATGTATTAGGAATAAGTACTGGGATACACACTTATTTTTATGTATGACAATGTAATACATGGAAATTTACATTTCCTGATTAGCAAAAAAATTATATGACCTCAAAGAGATTAAGAAGTTGATGTTTTATACCCATGTGAAAGAAACATTATAATCCGATATATAGAGATATTTTCTAGGACCATGTCTAATTAGCATACCATTCCACTTATTATGCTTCAAAGATTCATAATCATATCAATTTTGATCAAATAGTGAAGACCCTTTATTGTATATATTGATTAACGTTTCAGTAATTTGTTAGGGTTATGCATAAGTTTTTATATAGGCAATTATTTTCACTGGAGGCACTAAAGACAATTTCAAATAATAACAAACCATTTCAGAAGAGACATGGAATTCAAAGAAATGAGATGCTTGTTCAAGCTTATGATCTATTTGCATCAGCCTTATGGCCTATCTGTCTTATCAACATGAATCTTCTGCAAAATTAAAATCATTGATTCTCAACTATTTGAGAAATCAAATTAATTTCATTCTTCTCGAGATGAATTCTTGAGGCATGGAGTAATGGGTCTTTTAAAATTTTGAGTCTAAGAGTTCCTGCAATCAATTTTATTGTATGAGGGTTCTTTTGGATTGGTTATATTCATTTTTGAGTCATTGTTGTTTAAATTTTAGGGGTCATCTCTAGATTAAATTTAAGGTGTGATGGCCATTGTTAGTGATCTAATTTTAAACTAATGTTGTGGTAGACATGGCACTAATATGGTACTGGAAACTTTATGTGATCAATTAATGATTATCTCATGATGGATTTGATCACCTCCATACATTCTATGAAAGATCATATTTCCTGGGGCAGTAAAATTAATCAACAACCGACCTACAACTTTTAAGACATAAGTTGCAGACCCGTCAAGACACTTTTGTAGTAGGTTGAAAAATATAGACAAAAGGAAAATCTCCCTATTTGGAATCTTATAGTATTAAGCACCAACATGATGTTTCATAGACTGCATGAATTTTTTAACTGCATCGGCAGATACTCATTAATTGATCTCCTCGTTAGGATCCATTCAGGAACTTGATCCTAAGAAAATCCTTTAAGTCAAATCATAGAAGTAAGTGCAGATGCCACACTAGATTTACAAGGATATTCTATTAATCATATAAAAATCATAATGATTACTGATGCTTTGAATATTCACTATACAACTAATCCTTTAGTTGGACACGTAATTCATTTCAATTTTCTTCCTTATGTAAAGAAATAGAATCCTAAAACAACATATCCAATGCCAACCTGCCTAATTCTTAGAGGTTGTACCTACAGTCCACAGTAGGTAGGAAAGACCAATTAATTGGATTGATCATAGTAACTTTAAAACCATCGGGGTATTATACTATGAATTAATTCATATACTGTATTGTTCCCAAACTTCTTGATTCTACCATTCCTAGAAACATATCTTTTATACAATATACCAAAAATGCTCCTTAAGAAAATTATCATTGAGTGGAAATCTACTTTTTCCAATATTTCAATAAAAGTTCAGTTAAGCAGCATTGAAATATCCTATAGTTTCTTGTCTCCCCCTTGATAAGTAATTGTCTAATTACAAAATTGTCCTATGGTTGAAAAGTCAGTGTACCAAATTACTACTATCAAATTTATATGCTTCATGTTCTATGGTAAAACACACATAGAAAGTACTTTTTGAATGTTTAGTTTCATTTATAGTTGCTTGCAAAAGTTAATTTACACCTTGATATCACCATCACTTGCACATAACGAAATCCCAGTCTATGCTAGCTAGCTAGCTTCATGAATCTAGAGCTTCTAACAACCTATCTCACATGCAATTTGTGTTGCTACATTATCAATCTAATTAATCACGGTGCTTCTAGTCATTTTGAATTTCTTACGGTTACACATGATTTTCTCTGCATTCAAACAAACTAAGAAATGCAAGAATTGATGGGTCTGATCCTTAGAAGTATTTATCTTGTTCTTCTCATTTTATGGGTTATTTTGGCTTCAACATATTCTCCATACATGTCTAGTTGTTATTCAATTCCAACTCTTCCTCCATCCCAGCCTTAAGGATTGTGAAATGATTGGACGATGAATAGTAAAGACTTATATTGGGACTAAACATTTGAATAAATTTGTATTCAATGTCCTTCTTAATCTAAAAAATGAATATAATATTTTTACAGAATGCAAGCATGAAGCATGTATATCCCAAATCCCAACCTCAAGCATTGTGAAAATGATTGGACAATGGATAGTAAGGACTTATATTGGGTACTAAACATTTGAATAAATTCTTATTCAATGTCCTTCTTAATCTAAAATATGGATCTAATATTTTTATAGAATGCAAGCATGAAGCATGTAATCCCTAGTGATTTGTAGTGGTTTTCAACACAACTGTAAAAATCTAAAGAACCTGTTAAGAAGGGAAAAATTTTTAAACCAGTCATTGGAAACAAAAAACATGGAAGAAAATTTATTCTAGGGACAAGCATTATTATGATAAACCCTTCATGGACCTTAATGCAAATTGGAAATAGTTGAACTTAAATTTCTTTAAGGTAAAATGCATTTTTCCCATGTTCAAGTGCCAATAATGGAATGCCAATCAGCCCTTTTCTTATTTTCGTGAGCTTTTTCAGAACTAGAAAGTGTAGGAGATGTGCATAATACCACATAGTATAGACTATTGTGCTTACAAGAAACTACAATTGTTTATGTATATATATATGTGTGTGTGTGTGTGTGTGTCTATATATATATATATATATACACACACACACACACACACACACATATATATACATATGTATGTATATATATATAGATATAGATGTAGGTACACACACACACACACACACACACACACACACACATATAGATATATAGATATATATACATATATATAATTGTCATCCCCGACCTCTCATCCCTTGAAAAATTGGGAGAGTAGTCTAGCCATCCTAGGCACTTGTCCCTTCCATTCCACATCCCCAAATTCAGTCCAACATAGGTACTCAATGTGCTTCCATTCATAGTGAATTTATTTGAGTTATTCACGTTCTCTTTTCATTTGAATAAAATGCTTACTTCGAACAAAAATCGTGCACAAATTCCAAGTCAAACATGTAAATTTATATGATGAATAATAACAAGAAAAAATAGGTATTGCAATTAAGGGAAAACAACTTAAAAAGGAGTTGGCTAATAGAAACTAAGGACCATCATATATAGAAAAGCTTATTATATCCCAGGTTGTAACAATTTCCATCATTAAAATATCATATTAATTATTATTTTTTTATAGATAGTTTGATTTATCCAAAAAAATAGTGATTACAAGGCACATTCATTACGTACAACCATACACTTATATTCCTCCCAGTATTCTCTTGAAGAGTGTATCGATTTGTCACAAGGTTTAAACACTTTCTATAAATGGACAAAATGGGTTATCCTATTTTCAATGTCCCATCTACTGTAACATCGTGGGGAATAACACTACAATTTTTCATCTTGTGATTTAGGGAGGATTCATATCCACCTTCATCCGATATCATGATCAGTAATGGATATATATTTACATGTGCGAGGAAGTGACTCTCAAAAACAGAACCTGCAAGTTTCTTCTTGGTCTCACCCCATCCGATTGATTAGAAATTTAGCACCTTTTTCAACCATATTCAACACTTGGTGGCACTAAGATACATGAATATATTATGATGGATAGCAAATTCAACATCAGGCCTATGAGACCATGCAGAGCATCTCATCCTATATTTGATTGGGTCTTTTAAGAAAAAAATAGGCACAAATATTCTCTTTACATATTCAATCAACAACCCAACCAGGGATAGAGTCGTATCATGAGATTCCTTTCTATGGTGAAAAATATTTGAGGGTCTGCTTGTGTTTCTAGGATGGCTCTTGGAATCATCCATCCATGTCATCTATGCCTCAATATTCCCTAGAAATCATCATTACAAAGAGTATTTGATCCTTCTCCTTGTTTGAATTTGTAGAGGACAATTCCTCCTTTCTTTCGTACTCTTCATCCTATCTCACAAACTTCTAAAATCCTCTTTTTCACTCTCTACTCTTTCCTCCTCTTGGATTTAGTTATATTTCGTTCATGTATTCTTTGATAATATTATATTTTACTTCATCTTAGGGAACACCTACAGATTGGTATGTTTGATTGTACCTTCTAGTCCCATTGGCCTTTCTTTTAGTCAGTTATTGGACATTAATAAACTTATCGTATCGTATCTCATCTTATCTACCATATTTTATAGTAGGTAGTAAATAGACATTTACTTCTCTACCTTTTATATCAACCCATTGTTCTTTCATTTTAGTTACTCTTAGTGAAATCCTTGTAGTGGATCTGGAATCATTTTACAGCACCAGATGCCATATATGTAGCCTGCATATTTTCTAAATTCCCTGCAAAGATTATTTGCTTGCAATGTTCTTTATGTTCTCCAATGAATCATTAGTAATACCCAAATCTAGTAGATTTCTTAAATGCATTGACAAGACTTCTTTGACCTTGTTTGTGTAACATGTAATACATACCAACTTGAACAAGAAGAAAATATCGATTCTAACCAGAAATTTATATTTCAAAAGTATTAATTTCTGAGCAATACAGTAAGCACCAACCAAAAAAATCATAGAGGGAATGTGATATGGAATCCTATATAGAGGACAAGAAGTACAAGATATGTTTATGAAAATAAATGGTGTGCTTCTTGAAAAAGGGTGTTGCAATTAAGGGAAAACAACTTAACAAGGACGTGATTAATAGAAACTAAGGACCATCATATATAGAAAATCTTATTATATCCCAGGTTGCAATAGTTTTCATCCTTAAAATATCATATTAATTATTATTTTATTATAGACAGTTTGATTTATCCAAAAAATAATGATTACAAGGAACATTCATCATGTAGAACCATACACTCATATTCCTCCCAGTATTCTCTTGAAGAGTGTAGGGATTTCTCACAAGGTTTAAGCACTTTCTATCAATGGAAAAAATGGGTTATCCTATTTTCAATGTCCCATCCACTGTGAGATCATGGGGGATAACACTACAATTTTTCATTTTGTGATTTATGGAGGATTCATATCCACCTTCATCCGATATCATGATCAGTAATGCATATCTCTTTACATGTGCGAGGAAGTGACTCTCAAACAACAGAACCTGCAATTTGCTTCTTGGTCTCACCCCATCCAATTGATTAGAAATTTAGCACCTTTTTCAACCATATTCAACACTTGGTGGCGCTAAGATACATGAATATATTATTATGGATAGAAAATTCAACATCAGGTCTATGAGACCATGCAGAGCATTTCATCCTACATTTGATTGGGTCTTTTCGACAAAAAATAGGCACAAATATTATCTTCACAGATTCAATCAACAACCCAACTAGGGCTAGAGTCGTATCATGAGATACCTTTCCGTGGAAAAAAATGTTGGTAGAGGGTCTACTCATGTTTCAAAGATGCCTCTTGGAATCATCCATCCATGTCATCTATGCCTCAGCATTCCCCGGAAATCATCATTACAAAGAGCATTCTATCCTTCTCCTTGTTTGAATTTGTAGAGGACAATTCCTCCTTTCTTTCTTACTCTTCATCCTATCTCACAAACTTCTAAAACACTCTTTTTTACTCTCTACTCTTTCCTCCTCTTGGATTTAGTTATATTTTGTTCATGTATTCTTTGATTATATTATATTTTACTTTCATCTTAGGGAACACCTACAGATTGGTATGCTTGATTGTACCTTCTAGTCCCATTGGCCTTTCTTTTAGTCAGTTATTGGACATTAATAAACTTATCGTATCGTATCTCATCTTATCTGCCATATTTTACAGTAGGTAGTAAACCGACATTTACTTCTCTACCTTTTATATCAACCCATTGTGCTTTCATTTCAATTACTCGTAGTGAAATCCTTGTAGTGGATCTAGGATCATTTTGCAGCACCATATGCCATATATGTAGACTGCATATTTTCTAAATTCCCTGCAAAGATTATTTTCTTGCAGTGTTGTTTATGTTCTCCATTGAATCATCAATAATACCGAAATCTACTAGATTTATTAAATGCATTGACAAGACTTCTTTGACCTTGTTTGTGTAACATATAAGACATATCGATTTGAACAAGAAGAAAATATCCATTCTAACTAGAAATTTATATTTCAAAAGTATTAATTTTCTGAGCAATACAGTAAGCACCAACCAAACAAATCATGGAGGAAATAAGATATGGAAGCCTATATAGAGGAAAAGAAGTACAAGATATTTTTATGAAAAATAAGTGGTGTGCTTTTTGAAACAGGGTGTTGCTCTTTACAGCTCTTATTCCAATGCAATAATATATAGTTGGAAAGCATATTTATGTATTTTGTAATGAGCGTCAGATATGGAGCAATTGTAGATCATGAGCCAAATGCATAACTGCATGAAAATAACTAGAGAAGATAATACTCCTCCTATTGCTGGAATAAGTTTATTTTTTTCAAAAAATCTATTGTAAATTATGACCTTATTAGAGGCCCCTGTTGAAATGCACACATATATAGAATTGGAAATATATGTTACCGAATCTTCCAATAGAGAATCTAGGATCCACACTTCCATAGATATGGAATGATCCATCCCAAATACACTTAGGACCTTAAAACCCTATATTTTTCCTATAAAATAGTTGCGGCACCCATTCTAAAACACATAAATCTAAGTTTTCTACAGCAGTATGCATTTATGAGTTTGTGAGAGTTATTTGGAGTAAAATATATTTGGTGATTCGGTTTTCTATGTTTCTGGTTTATAGTTATCTAGATCCTAATGTTCCAAAATATATGATGAGTTTGTATCTATTTCCATGCAACTTTGGAAAAGTTAATTATGATGCAGCATATGTTTTAATGGAATGAAACACAGGACATTGGAAATAGAGAATTAGTAAATCACTAATAATAGATCCAAATGATAAGTATATAAGTAATGATGGAAGAAAATCACCAAATCCTAATGATATAATTAAATTGTATTATGGAAATCCTCCCTAGTAAATTGTAATTCTTTAACACAAGCCTTTTGAATTGCCGAGGCATCAAAATCCAAAGACTGGTATTTGACATTTGTGTGTCAGAAGTGCACTATTTCTATTTTTATGAAACAAATCTCAAGTAGATACCCAAATGAAAAGGAAGAGAAACAAAAAGGAGCAAAAATAGCTTTGAAGAACATTATGCATTGAATTTGAGATATTTCAATTATAATATGAAAATATTTTTTGTTAACCTAGTGTTGGTTGATGCATCCAATCTTTAATACTTAGCAGTGCTTTGAATTTTTATTAAACTTGAAAACATTGTATGGCACAAAAATGAGATCAGGAATTGTTTCAACCATCAAACAACATGTAACCACCCTAATTCTTAAATCTAGATGCATCTTAGACACTTCTAGGAATTCTTATGAAGGTTCTAGCCCCTCGAAATAGATTTGACTAGAATCAATAGTAAAAATCCACCATGTTAAACTCGAGGGACACTAGGGCTCTTTTTCAGCCCTCAAACAATCATGAAACAATAATTTAAGTTGTTAGGTCTATGAGACAAAATTGGAAAATCTTTGAACAACAAAATTTTTGGAAATATTTCGACATCCCTCTGTATGGTTGTAGCCTCCAAAATATAGAAATACGTATACTTTGAGATTGCATAAATAACATCAATAAGTAGTCTTAAATCCCTAATTCTAGGTGCTTTCTAGGAATCAAAATATTGAAAAGAGACCTATACCAATTTTAAGAATCATTCATGAGGTAAACATTGTTCATCTTAGCATTTTAGTTTCATTCCACCATAAAAAAATCCCTATTATTGAAATCTGGGCACCTTTTAGGCAGTTTTGAGCACAAATAGTGGTCAAAAGTAATTTTGCAGCCACTAAAAAGCAATGACCAGCTTATTGTACAAAATTCTAGGTTAATATTGAAAGTATAAGTAGCATCAAAACCCAACACTGAGCATAAACGTCAATAAAAATAAGCTAAAATTTAAGTCTAGCTAGTTCTTAGTTTTATGTGGCAAGGAGCACCATAAATCATCCAGTGTTTGACCCTTTCGAAGTTTCATAGAAGCTTAGGGCCTTTCATGGAAGCACTCACATGTATTGTTCCATCCTTATCATCTTTTGATTATCCCTTAGAGGAAAAACTCCTTTGATTTAATGAATGAAGAAGGGTTTCCTTAGAATTTTGGTTGAAAAATCCGCTAAAGAGGAATTTTGTCCATTCTCTAAGAGTATTCTCAATGATATGTTTGAGGATTTTATAGTTAAACATTGGATTATTTCCACCCTTGAAACTTATTTTCTCTCATTCCATGCCTTGTTGGAGTAGGAGTCTATGTTGAACGAAAACATCACATGGGGGGAATAGGGTGAATCAGAAATAATTTGGAGAAGTAGAAACAATCTTACAAGAGTTTCTTCCCCCTATAACTGAAGCTTGGGACAGGTTATCTACATCCAAGACTCATTAACAACTATCTCTTCACATCAAGGCCAATCCTTAGTCTCTAGTTCTTGGATTAAGGCCAACCCAAATTTTCAACTCTCTTGTCTAAATGCCTATCATTCCCCCAAATACTTAAATTCCACATGCACACCTGCTATGTTCCTTAGCCTCTAGAGCTCGGATTAAGGCTACATCAAATTTATATTAAATGTCCCTAATGGAACCACCTTTCATGCTCTTACATCTTGTACAAGTACATTGTGTTTTAAGTGTTTAAATTAGACATGTTCAAAATATAAAGCTGATCCACAATGATTTAGATACCCATAAATAATTTCCTCCATGGTGTGATCCAAACTTCAAAGGAATGAATTCTTACAACAAGAAACAGGGAAACAAGCTTCCTATAAAGCTTAAATGTCAAACATAAAGTGACATAGGCAATTCAAGTTCTAAGTTAAGAGAAAATCAACAAGCCATCATCTTGCAACTAGTAGGCCCCTTCTCCAGTTACCTAACTAAAGCTACTTTGGGCCAGGGAGTGTGTGCATACCTACATATTCTATGCATTTAAGTTGGCCTTTATTCCATGTGGTTTTTTTCCTTGTTAGGTTCTTAATTAAAGGATGCATACAATAATAACATGTGAAATTTGTTTTCAAATACTAAGGTATATCAGATTTTATCAAAATACTTAATACAACAAAACATAAATTATAAAATGAGATCATTTGCAACGCAATGCATTCACAAACAACACACGCAAGAACCAACAAACTATAGGAATACAGCCTATATCAAGATACTAAACAATCTTCAGTAGAGTTGGCCAATCTTTTGCATGCAACAAATTGCTAAATACATTCGTAATCCATGTTCTCACAAGAAAGAATATCATAATAGACACAATGTTGTGGCTCTTAAACATTGCTAATACAACAAAAAGAAAATGATGGAATTATAATGGTGAATGAATGACTAAGTCAAAGTACATCTTATATCTTACAATAACATTGACCATCCTCACCATTGTTAAGTTTTTCTAAAGAATATCATGACTAATGACTTCTCAACATTACACTCCTATTGGCCTCTCTTTACCATATTCACAATTAATGAATGGAATTATAATGGAAAATGAGTGGCTATTCAAAGCACTTAACCTTCTAACTTATAACAACAACATCCATATTGGTGATGGCATCCTCAAAGTCATTAATTTTTTCTCTAGAATAGCAGGGCTAATGCTTCTCAAAATTACACTCCTATTGGCATATGTTTACATATTGTTTTATACAACATATCAAAAAAGCGGGAGCATAAACAAAAAGAAAAGTTATATAGGGATCAATAGTTTTAAATTACCTCTTAGGCCCCTTGAACCTACTAACAAAAGAAAATACTCAGTTCCAAGTTAATTTTGTGCCAACATTGACTACATGTGTGAAACAACAATGATGATCAATAGAAACACTCGAGGCTCCCAATTGCTGGGAAAACTAACATCACAGATAATAAAGAGACCAACTGTTTTCATGTTCCAAAAGCCATGGGATTAATAAAAACACAAGAAACATTAAAGAATATCCATCCACTCTCTAACCATGAACAGTTGGTTGAGCTAGATTTTTCCTAGAAGCATCGTAACTGTTCCAGAAGTAATAAATAAAAGGAATTATATCTTGCTAATGAGCACAAATCAAAGGAATTACATAATAACTAATGAGAACAAACCTAATTCAAGCAACAAGGTTGTCGTTTAACAAGATATCTTTTCAGAACGTAAGTCACCTTTTTGCGATATTGGAGTAATGATTTCCTCCAAAAACATGGATTACAAAATCGGGGCATGTTGTGGGGTGTTATCTTGAAACAACAACAGTAAAACCTCATTTTTCCTCAGATCTAGGAATATTTTGGGTGGAACCATGTATCCAATCCACCGAGAAAGTGAATTTTGAGTAGTCCAGTTCCTTTTAGCAACATTTCTAGGAATTTTTATGCATGATTCAACAATGTTTTAACCTTGAAACAACAATAAAATAGATTAAATCTCAATTCTAGGTGCTTTCAATGTCATAACAACAACAAACAACAATATGGGCATGCATGGGGTTTATAAGTCAATTTCAAACCTATTTTTGTCTTCCTAACAATAGTGGGCAGCATAATAAACAAACCTGGGAAACCTATGAATGAAAAGGAAGAAAGTAAGCAAGTTGGGCATGACTTATCCCTGTCCCTAACCTCATGTGGAGAAATGGAAGCCAGCATTCCACTCTAGGGACTCCCTTATGGAATTCATTTGGATTGAAGAGACTTTAAAAGATAAGTGTTCCAGTCTTATTAAATGAAATAGAAAGAAAAAATCTAGAATTTAACACCTTAAGGAAAGAGTTGCTTGAAAACAATTGAGGAATTATGTGATAAAGAAGCAAGAATAGATGTTTAAAGACAAAACGATGTCACTAAAAAATACTAAAATATTAAAAATAAACCAAACTACCAAAGAGCAGAAGATGAAACAAATAATCCAAACTAATTTTATATGATTTGGAACAATACTAATTTAGTTTGTGAAATTATAAGGCCTCGACATAAGTCTACACTTATTATATACCAACATTTCAGTGCCACTTGAGAGGTGTGAACTTTACAAATGAATATTAGAAATACACCTTATCAGTCTCAATGAAATCAAGAATTCCCCCTATTTCCTTTGTGGGGAAGATGTTGCCTCTTTTGAATGTTTAAAATCCCATTAAATAACCTCTTCCCAGTCAGTGGGCATGACCTAAGCATTTGGGCACTGTCTCAATAATTCATGATTTAAGGTTGTTTTTAATTTTGCAATGAAGATCTATGATTTTCTTAAGTAAAAAAGATATCCTCAATTAGGCCATTATAAGTTCAATCTCTAAATGACTAACAAGGAACCATTTAACATATATTTTTTTTCCTTTGTTACCAACCTGCATCCCCCATGCTATAATTATATTGTTATTGTGTATCGACAAATCATAGATATGTGAAGGATATCTATCTGACTTGGATACCTGTTAGAACCATGGACAAATTCTCAAATGCAAATCCTGTGATAAAACCCGAGAACATAAAAAGGAGAAAATATTGTTGAAAACATCAAAATCGACCAATTTAAATTAGCAAAAAAACATTGGTAGGCCATTTTCCATTATGCAAAAGAGGAGAGGAACCCTTTTTAAAATTTATATGGAATTTTATGAGAGGAATCCACAATAGAAGGATGCTATCAAATTTTCAGTCAGTAATTCTAATATTTTTTCTAAGAATGATCTCTGACAAAGATGTTTTCAATAAACATTTTGAGTCAAAATCTAAGGGTATTGTCTCACAATACTATGTACTATCTCAAACTGACAAGAAATTCCCATCAACGACTAAAAATGGAGGCGATACCAATGATTTATTAGAAGGGTTAGTTCAGGTAGCATCAAAATAAATGAATGGAGCATCATAGTAGAATCAAGGGATTATTCACACCTACTATTTACCATGGACCCTAGGTATTTACCACTTACTATAATGACAGATAATGTAATTTTGACCTAAGTGAAATACAAGAAAACAAACCCAACAAAATAGCACTTATCTATTGAAGTATAAACATACCCGTGGATTGGAGTCTGGATGTGATTGGAAGAGCCAAAATTCTAGAGCCTCAAAACCTCCGAACAACCTTAGCAAGAGCCTTGCAACTCCATAATAACCTTTGAAACCCACTTCTCCAAATTTGAAACCGTCTTAATCTTTGTAACTTTAGGGAGGGTTCTTTGTGTTTTATCCAATTACTATATGACAAACGAGCCATGAGGAAAATATACTTGCTTCCTGAGTAAGGGAAGGAAGCTTTAAATGCTAATGGATGATGAAAAGAGAAATGAAAAAAGGTATTCCACCTCCAATTCGATAACAAAACAATACTATAATTATTCGTATTTCTTGCATGCAAGGAGCCCTCTTTTGAAACTAAAAGTGGTGGTCACAGCTGGTTCTGAATGTGAACATAATCTCATTCATTCTGTGAATATATAGGGACAAAATTGGTCCCATTCTACCCCAATGCCATGATTTCTCGATGAATTTTTATAAAAATATCGATAAGGAAATTCTAGGGGTGATTGACACTAGTATTTATATTAGCAAGAAAAAATTGGGTGAAATTTCTATTGTTGACCTCCATGTCCAGAAATTAGGGGTGATTGAAGAAGTTTACTTGAAATTGTACAGGAAATTTATGATTTTCAACACTCTCCTCATGAAAATTGCTTGGCTATTTTCATATTAAATATTAATTTTTAAATAAATAGTGGACTAATATTTTATTATTTAGAAAATATTACCGATATAAAAATTCAGCCATTCAATTCTCCAAACCCCTCTAATTTCACACATGAGCTAAGATTCGCCCCTAAAATAATCTTTTCTAGGAACTTTAACTAGTTCCTACTTGAGTTTTAGAATAGGATTTTCATTTACATATTTTGTTTATAATATAATATATACATAGACTTTTACTTATTGCTTTTGTTATGTTTATTTCTTTTCACATATATATATTTATTATTTCTCACAAGTGGATGTAGACTTTACTTAGATCTTTAACCTATATTTACTAAAAATAACTTGGTATAAATATATGTATATTTTCATATACATATTATACAAACTTAATTATTCGATGCTTCCTTAGTTTAATTTAATTATTTTAACAAGGCCTCATGTAGGGTTTGGTCATTCAACTAGGATAGGTAGCTCTAGATTTCCTTGGATGTTGGATTACCGCATATTCATGGCAGTATCTTCCAGACCTTGATGACAAATAGATTAGAATTTCATTTAATCAACTTAAATAAGTATGATGAAGTTTGGTGCTATTCAAAGTATTTCAAACTCAACACCCTTTAGTTACAGCAACCCCTAGTTCTATTCATCATTTATGCTCATGTTGGGCTAGGAAAGAGCACAAGGAAGAAATAGAAGCACATGCATGGGAAGGAAAAACAGGCGCGAACACCATAAAGGAAGGAAAAGCAAGCACACGACATAGTAAAGGAAGGTAATGGAAGGAAAAGAAGCACATAAGAGAGGAAGTTGCGATGAGCAGGAGTGTGATGAAGGAAAATAGAATCTTTTGGCATGTAGAAAAGCAACGACTAGAAAGTGATAGGTTAGGAAGATAGTTTCTGCTAAAGTCGGTGTAATCCAGAGCACTATGCACGTATGAAGGAATATTTGTAAGTCATGCCGAAAATGCCTTGCGTCAATCTATGATAGCCTGTAACCATTTTTTATGGATGATTACAAACTGTAACAAACACACTGTATAAAGTTGACCTTGCATGGTCTTGTAGAAGTTCTAAATAGGAGGAATCCATTTTGTATAGGTTAGAAAATAATCAAAGAAACCAAAGAGAGGTATGATAAGTAGAGTCATAGGAGGTTGTTGAGCCGTGGAACCCATTTTGCAGAAGGGATTCCAAATAGTAGGAGTCAATCTACAGTTGGGTGCACAGATACTAGAGTATAAGAGTCGATCCAAGTTGTATGCGAATCAATTGGAATAGTTAGAAGAAAAGAATAATAAAACCAAAGAGCATGAAAGAAAGGAAGAGTCTGAGCCAAAAATACATATCTCAAATAGTCTATAGTCAAGTCATAGACCGAAAGGTGCATATATTTCTCATGCCATATGAAGAGCACCTTTGTGGTTTTTACTGGTTGGATTTCCACGTTACATCTTGTGTGGAATGAATGGGATTGTTGTATATTTGTGGGCTATTTTGTATTTTTCTGTATATTTATTAAGTGAATGTCACAGTATTGATAAAGCAGTTTAATGAATGAATGATTAAAGCATTGTAGAAGAATTATCTATTATTTCATGTTCAAATACTATTAAGTTGTAATACAGTCCCACCACTGTCATTTATTGTTAAGGAATGTGGAGTATCATTGTCAGTATTTTATATTGTTTCAAATTATTTTGTTGATAAGTTGTCAAGGGAAAGGCTATGTCGCACTATTGCGCCACTGTTGAGTTAGTAAAAAGAATACAACCTTCCGACTCTATTGATCACCTTGGTTGTGTGCCAGGGGAATTTAATCCCTCTCCTACTATGTAAACATGGTTATGGAAGTTACACTTTAAGATATATCAAGTGATACTGCGCCTGTGTCGTAGGTGTTGCCGACTGAGCTTGCTATGTCCGGCTGATATCTTTGAGTGGTTTGTTAGCCTTGTGGGTTTGTTGAACCTGGGTCATGAGAGTGAATAAAAGTATCCAAAAATGGATTTATTACCGAGATCCTTAATCATTTGAGTTGAGGATTGGCTGGAGTCCAAGACATTAGCATTCACGCAAGAGGACAAGGAAAGATCATGGTTGAGCACAGAAAACTAGTTGAACCGATACATGTACACAGATATTCATGAAATATTCTTTGCATAGTTTCAAATTGTGTTGCATGATTGGTTGTCAATATTGATGAGTTGGTAGAGAAATTTTCAAAAAAGAGAAGCAATCGAGTGGAGTGATCAGCTGGTCTGCGAGGTAACAAGTGTAATTAACCCCATCTCTAGAGCCATTGATTTTTGGGTCAATAGTATTTTGCAAGGAGATATTACTGAGTTTGCAGTTGAGACAATAACCTCGTATAGTGAAGAGGAAAGAAATTTTTTACAAGGACCCTGAAGGAGGTACTTGTTATCTATAAATACATGGATAAAGATGCTTGTCTATGGGAAGGGAATTTTGTAGTTGAGTAGTTGAGTTGCATATCCAAAAGAAAGTATATGTCGCAAATGACTTCTAGAGAAAATGGGAAATGGTGAGCTAAGATGTTCCCAGGAAGGATAGAACCTGAACTAGAAGCTGGATTTCTAAGGAGTGGAAGGAGATTCCGACTAGGAAAAAGAAGAAAGAAAATAGGAGATAGACGGAATCCTAGTTTGTTCAACAAAAGGGAGTATGCATTTGAGTCACGTCTAGACGAAGGGTCTTGCGACTAAGAAGAAGAATATAGCCAAATTTATGAAGTAGCAGAAGAGTCTGAAGAATCTATAGAGACACCAAGATCAGAACATAAGTAGACCACACCAGGAGCATCGCTAGAGGTAAGGTCTACAGCCTCATCTCCTGAAAGAACTATCAATACTAGTAGTAGTAGTGTTGTGAATAGTGCGTAATGAAGTCCACCTTCATTAAATTCTTCATTAAACATCCTTGATGCCAACTCAATGGTTGGGGAAGATATTACACTACCCACATTCAATGGAAATGGAGTAGAAGACCCATAAAAACATTGGTTCCTCTGCGAAGATGTTGGGATAGTTCGCCAAGTTCAAAGTCAAGACACAAGGAAAGCGCATATGATTACAACTTTGTGAGGTCATGCACTGGACTCGTTTATGAAGTTTTTCATAGTACCAGCAGGAGATCCACAGAATACCCTTGATGAGATATGATTCACGATGATTTGCGATTTTAGGAAACCGAAATATGAGTCGCAATGTATCACTGAAATCAACGAGATAAAACAGTCGCTCAAGGAGTCGATTTGGGATTTTGACAAACGATTTAAAAATATAATGGCCAAACTAAGTTTCCAAATTTTAGATGTACAACACAAAGAGTGGTTTGTTGCTGCATTGTTCCCACACATTCGATCCCCTTTTATGAAACAAAATATTGTGCCACAGACGGAAGCGCTGGAAATAGAGATGAAGCTGGAATCCTTGTTGATCGGAGATGGTGGCATAGGAATGATGCAAATTTAGTCGTAGTTGGATAATCTGATAGTATAGCTTTAGGATATTAAGAAGGGAAATGAAATCCAAGAGGATTTATGGTGTACAATATGTAGAACTGATGGACACCACAAGGATAACTATCCAGCATACATGAACTATATCTCATTGGGTGCACCTAATAAATTGAGTACCCAAGGACTACCCTAGTGCAAAATATGCCAGACTAGAGCACATTGTGATGAGGACTGTCTGTATCTAGAGAATATTGTAAGTACCCCAACCAGCCTTTTCTGTAAATTTTGTAAGTCAATAGGACATGATGAGAACATTGCAAAGCATATTAGTTCTTGAAGGATAAGACAAAAGACACCTACTTAATGAAGAATGATAAGAAGATCCAGGATGAATAGGCACAAGAACACTACCAGCCTACGTATTATCCACAATATCAGCTTTTATACCCCCAGAATCAATATCCACTGCAGCAACAACACCCTCAAGGTACGGGGGTGGAAATCTTATAGGTAGAGGAGGAGGACCTGGCAGAGGAAGAGGCCAAATTGTATGCTATAAGTGTGGGTAGCCGGGTCATTATGATATATATTTATAGGAGCTTGCAAATACATGTTCAAATTGCAAAGCACAAGACCATTATGTGCAACAATGTCCCTAGTTAATTACAAAGTGTTAAGCTTAGATCGTCGGAGGTCCTAACCCTGCACAAAATCCCAATCCAAATCCTAACTTGAATGTTCAAAAAATTGCTACTAAGACGAGAGAACCAAGTGTTGCTGTCATTACTTGAGGAGGTGTTCGGACTACAATAGATCAAAATATACCACAAGGACAATCGTAGGTGCAACCTATGGTGCAAAATAAAGTACCATTCAAATTTTAAAAATAGAAGCAAGTATTTTCGGATGTGCGCCCAGAGTTTGTAGATATAGAATAATTGTTGACCTCAGCCGAAGTTAGGGAGATGCTTGAATGCTTTCAGCATCTATTCCAGAAGTAGGTTCTAATCAAGGTTAGTAAGCTCAAGTCATTTCTGTCAAGTTTCTTAGTAGTAATCCATGATAAATATATTGTCGCAGAACTACAAGCACTTATATAAAAAACCACTTCACAACCTGAAAGAATAGTTAATCATATTAAAAAGAAATTCAAAAATGGTCATGAGTTAAGAATGACTGCACAGATAGGGGATTACGACATGGATTACATTATCTTATATCTGGAGTTAGATGTCAATATTTTGACGTGACAAACTTGGGAGAGCATGGTAAAACTGTGCTTGGACTAGTCCCCTATCCAGTTGAGTCTTGTGAATCAGGTGAAGGTCCTACCAATTGGTAGGGTAAGTCAAGATCCTATCGACATTGAGGGGCTGCGCACATGTTCTGATTTTGAAGTTATCAACATTGTCGAAGACAGGAAGCCATATCCCATGCTTCTGGGGATATATTGAGTAATAGATAATTAGAAAATCATATATTTTAAGAAACGAATCCTCTAATAAGTAGAGTTGTAGGAGGATGTTAAGTTGTGGAACCCATTTTACAAAATGATTTCTAAATAGTAGGAGTCAATATGAAGATGGGTGTGCAGATAGTAGAGTAGAAGAATCGATCCAGGATGTGTGTGGATCAGTACGGATAGTTAGAAGAAAAGCATAATACAACTAGAGAGCATGGGAGAAAAGAAGAATCTGATCAAAAAAGACATATCTCAAATAGTATGCAGTCAAGTCGCAGATTGAAAGGTGCATATATTTCTCATGCCATATGGAGAGCACCTTTATCGTTTTTCTCAGTTGGGTTTCCATGTTACATCTTGTGTCGAGTGAATGTGCTTGTTATATATTTGTGGGTTATTTTGTATTGTTTCTTTTTATTGCTTTAGTGAATGTCACAGTATTGTTAAAGTAGTTGAATGAATGGATGACTAAAGCATCGTCAAAGCATTCTCTATTATTTCACGTTCAAATACTGTTAAGTTTTAATACAGCCACACCATTGTCATTTATTGTTAAGAAATGCGGAGTAACATTGTTAGTATTTTATATCATTTCAATTTATTTTGTTGATTAGTTGTCAACAGAAAGGCTGTGTCGCAGTGTTGTGCCAGTGTCGAGTTAGTAAAAAGAATCCAACTTTTCAACTCTCTCAAGCACCTTGGTTGTGTGCCAGGGTACTGTAATCCCTCGTCGACTATGAAAACATGGTTCTGGAAGTTACACATTAAGATATATCCAGTGAGACTGTGGCTGCATCATAGGTGTTTCCGATTGAGATTGCTCTATCGGGACGATATCTTTGGTTGTTTTTTTGGTCTTGTGGGTTTGTTGAACCTGGGTTGCGAGAGTGAGGAAAAGTATCCAACAACTCAACACTATCGAATGAGAATTACAATAGTGAAATTCTAGATCCCTTTGATCAACACTAATATAAGTATGCATTTGTACAATACACATAGGGATACAATGGTCAAAGATCTGATGCTCTAGAGCTTATGCTCAACATCATGTTGGAGTGCTCCAGGGATTATTCCCAACACTAGCATTCTTTACTTGTTGGGGTTAACTATCTTGTTGTTAAAGATTCATAGAAAAAGTCATTTTATGTTTCCTTTTCTGTAAAGAATTTTTGAATTCTATTTGGTACACCTGTCACGTCCCCGCCCCTCTACCGGAGAGAGGACGCAACTGATGTTGTTATCAATACGGGAAAGCTAGTCCCATAAACATAATATGAAATGTATTTAAAATAAAATCACGCATAGATTCATAAACATTTAACATACAGTAGAAGAATACACATGTTCATCATTTTCATTAAACAAATACAATGCAGGGACTAACACAGAGATATTTATCTTATGAAGAAGCTCGTCCTGCAACCAACTACGTCCCTGCAACGTTCCACCCAACCATAGGTCAGTGTGCTCATCAATCTCTCAGCAACACTTCCACCTCCAAGTTGGGCATGATTTCCACAAGAAATAAGGGGAACACTAGCAGGCTCACATGTAGCCAAGGATACACGAAACTCATCCAAGCCAACACAGTTGGGTTTATCAGGCTATACAAGAGCTGGAAAGGCTGACTACTAAGCTGGTGAGGTCAACCAAAGAGGTGTGGACACCTACACCAGACCTATACTGACTTCTACGACATATACACCACCCAACATAATGAAGCATCCACTTCTTTGCTATGCAGTCCCTCGGGCTATGCTTTCCCTTCTAATGTTATTCAGGGTGTGCAAAGAAGAAATCCATTCCTCTAGCTCTGTCTGTGAGGCTCCTTCTTCAAATATCTTTATCAAGGTAGCCCAGACCTCATTCCCGCTCCAAAATAGTGCAAATCAAAACAACAAAGGCATACACAACATTTTCAAGATCGGGGATTGATGGAAAACCACTTGGGAGACAAAAACGAATTTGTAGATTGGGGAAAAATGACCCTAGAAGAGAAATTGGATTTCGAGTCGTTTATGGCCCTAACGTGGCCAAAAACGGCTCAACAACACCCAAAATTCATGACTTTGTTCCGTGTTGGCTGTGCAATCCTAAGAACATGAAATTCCCAACCGTGGGTTCGTGGAGACCACACAAAAATGTCCAAGAATGATCCCCATCATTGAACACTAACATAAACACTTCCCAGCCATGGTAAAAATGAAGAAACAACAAAAACGTCCATGCAGAATGCACACAACTGCTAAATATGCGAGGAATACCAAAGACGATTTACCAACCTATGTAGAATGATGGGAACGGCTCCAACATGATGGAAAATCACACACGAGACCAATTCGTGATGGAAAAAATAGAGCGTAGCTTCCTCTAGCCAAAATTCTCCTACATGGGTGTCGAATGGGGTTCTCCTTCCCATGTGAGTCAACTAAATGTGATCCCCCTCTTTGGGGAATGCATGTGGTCAAAGGACTAATAGTCCTACTAGAGATGATGGCTACCCATGCATTCGTCCCCCAAGGGCAATAACCACCCAACAAACTCCTGGGGAATTAAATTGGTTGGTGAATAAGACAAGAAAAGGTGGGTTCCCCTCTTGACACTTGGCTTCTCCCGAATGGCCCAAAGGTTTGAATTATTCCCCCCTTTGTCCTTAGGAAATCATGCCCCCATCTCATTATTTGTTGCATTGACATAGCTGGTTGTGGGTTTTTAATTAAATTACTTATTTACATGAATCCAAAATTATAATCTGTCGACTAGCACAAAATACCATCGGCAACGATTTTAATCGCTGAAACATAAAACATTAAATCGATGGTAGGGATTTTGCCTTTAGCTCCATACCATGATTAATTACAATATATACATCATATACATTTTTAATGCAAACGGGGTCAAAACCGGGGTGTTACAACACCTAAGTACATTCATCATTTGTTGTGATTTGAAGTGATTCATATATGTACAACTTCTATATCATCCATGCCTAATTTCACAAAAACCTTTATTATGTTTTCATGAAGTATAAGAAAGTTTCATGGTTAGGGAACAATGACTCGAATGCCTCTAGTAGTTAGTAGAGAGGATATTTTCTAAGTATGAGAGATTTTTCAAAAGTGTATAGGGATTTCTTTCACCCTTGTGGCCTCATACCCCATCTCATGGGTTGTATTTCTAGATGATACCAATTGTTTGGAATAAAACTACACTTAGATAGCAAATTAGTTAGATCTTCCTTATTTAAAATATTAGCATTGAATGTTGTCTATGAATATGCAATCTCTATTTTCTTCTTGTTATGAATATGTTCATTTGTGCATGTTGCTTGAGTGTGAAATATAGTTGTTGATTCCATTGTGATTTATATTCATCTTCCTACACATACATTACTAGGTTTATGTTTCTTGTGGGAGGCTCGAAATAGTTTGAACTCAAAAAATGGCATCCATGGGTTACACTTTTGTATTTGAAAATTTCTAACTACCCCATCCTATAGTAAGAATGATGGATGGCTACATTATCACACGTTATGCAAAGTTGAAGGAAAATTTTGCATGATGGTCGTAGTGAATCAAATCACAATGTATTCCCATATATGCTCTCTTTATTAGTCTTTTAAAGCAAGTACAATAATTCCAACATTGAGATAAATTGTTCAAAAGCTACATGGAATAGCCAAGTTTTCTTCTTGTTTGCTAGTTTTCCCATGGCTTACCTTACATCGCTACGAGATGTGGGCCACACCAAACCTTAGCATGGATGCATTTTAATGGTTTAGTGAGAGCTACCTTGTCAAGTTTCAAACTTGGGTTACCATGATACTCAGATTAAGTGGAATGGCTAAAGCTATTAAAAGTGATAAAAACCCTATTTTAAGTAAAATTTTTGAAGGTAACTTTTTTTTCCACTTGGCCACTCAATTGGTTGATAGTTAATCTTACCATCTTTAATCAAATAAAAAAATTAAATTGAGACTAAATTATCATAAAGATATCTTAATTGATTTGTTTTATCATAAACAATCAGAATGATATGAACCAAGCTAAACTAGCTTTTATTAATTTTTTATTTGTTTTATCAAAATAGCTTTTACTAATTGACACAATGATATGAACCAAGCGAAAGTAGTAAATAAAGCTAAAATGAAGAAAACTGTTACACGGGCATAGAGACGCTCCGAAATAAGACAGGGTTACCGAGATTCATCTCTGCATAGAGGGCAGGAAATTTGAGTATGACTACTGAACCATTTGGTGATACACCAATAATGAAAAATATGGTTGCATGGCAATTGTCTTCCACGTTCTCCAATGGAAATTGTTTCATGACAAACTGCACAAAACCATCCACCTCCACCTTCTTTTGTAGTGACGAGCTCTTGAGAAATGACAACGTTTGAAGAAGAATCAACAACTGAAAAGGCAACAGCTACTCGATTAGTCGTCAATCCATGGCGAACGATATATTGCTTTCTCATGGCAGGATGAAGAACAAAATTTTCATATAAGATTTGTACAGAATTAGCCGTATTCACGTCCTCCAATAATTGCAGCAAGCGTTCACCATATGAAAATGTCCCACTCCATAATGTTTGCATGCTCAAAATATTTCCGTCCTGGCGGCTCCAATCTTTTACCACTATCAACCAGATAGTATTGTTTTCCACAGTTGTGATAGTGACGTCCCTTTGACCGTTAGAACTCCGTGGAGGGCCTTCATAACCTTCAGCCACTTTAATGTGATTGATATCCACATTATGCCATGTACTCTCCAACTTCCATACACGTCTGTCACCTTGGCAAATACATCTACAGGCTCCGCCCGAGACCAAGTGACGCTCAAAACCTTCAATAGAGTGATCTGTTCCCGTGACTGCTGCTAATCTATTCAGTGAATACATCATCTCCGCATTGTTTTGGGAAGCTAAATTTTGCGATACCCTTCCTCTATTTATATCTTCTTCTCTAAGCCTGAGAACCCGCTTAAATATTTCTATAGCACGATCGTCTCTATCGCGGTGGAGATCGTAATTATTCATTCCATTTGGTAATTGTTCCTCCATCTGAGCGTTGTTAAAGCGGTTATGAAAGATAAAAAATGGGGAGCTTTTGAGTCGCTTGTGAAAGATAAAAAATTGTTTGACGGTTTTAAATCGCTTATGAAAAAATAAACAAGAAGGTTGCATTTATAACTGTTCTCTCGTCGCACAAGTTTTTGAATCATTGGTATTCTCATAGGCCGACATAGATCACATGTCTCGTTGCGAGTGATGCTAAATGGTCATGAACACAATTTTTGGACTTAAAGAAAAGTTTCTTCCGTGAGAAATCTATCTACTTTGGGTTGGACTCTAGTTGTTTCAATCACAGAGAAAGCTCATCTCTCTCTTAGATTTAAGATGATTTTATGATATAGTTTTTAAGATTAGAGGTTAGATTTAAGATTATTTTATGATATAGTTTGTAAGATTAGAGCGAAAGAGGCCAAAGTTTGAGATCTTCGTTGCATGAGATGATAAGCTAGAACCATTGGGCATACGATCAAGATTAACAAATAGATGATGAGACTCAAATCAAATCAATTTAAATTTATTAAGAGAAAGAAAGTATTAGCATTATTTTTGGGCTAACTATTTGGAAGGGTTAGAACACTGAAAATGATGGGTAAGGTTTGAATTTTTTGGTATCATACTACCTAGAGGTGTGCAAAAGGGGTTATGAATGTCATGAAGGATTTATTCTTAGCTCTGAAATGAAAAACGTTGACAAATTCCTAAGGGTGACCTTGTAAATAAGCTAAATATGAAAAATCCGCTCTGGCAGAAATCAATGGTGTAGATCTCCAGCGAGGAAGATCGAGAGGCCATAGGTAATTCCATAAAGGTAAGATGCATGGTTTAAAAAAAATTCATTGCCTGTAGAATGGTGTTAACTTGCAGATGTAGTTAGCAACAGATCTACGACCATCAAAAGTTCTGCTCGTTGAACATGCAGTGATGAATAAATTTCTCAAATCAACGAAATTATGTAGGTCCCGCATTTTTCAACGACGAGGATGGCAGGATGAAAGAGATCTATGGTTCTAATGGATTCTTCTGTGTGAACTTGCACTAAGAAAATAAGTTTCCAAATCAACGGAATTCTTAGAGCTAGCAAATTTTGACAAGAGAGATCTCAAGGTGAAAGACATCTACGAGGGGTATTATTTCCGCTATTAGAACATGCATGGACAAAGAAACTTTTTTCAAATTTGCGGAATTTGGTAGGACCGACAATGTTAAATGACGAATATTTAAGTGTTTTTTTTTATCGACATTTCTAATAGATTCCATTGTGTGAACAAGAACTGAGTAAGTTTACTTGGAAATCAGGGGAATCGGGTAGGATCCTGAGGCTTTGACGCCTCAGATCAAAGCTCGATTTAGATCGATGGTCAAGATAAATTCCGTAGTTGGAAAGTGTATGGCAGAATAAAATCTTGGGACTCAGTAATCCAAATCCTCCAGCTCCTGAAACTCCTTCTTCACCAATAAAGAAAATAGAATTATCAATGCCCTATTTAAAGCCTTTGTCTGACCAATTTAAGCCCTATTTAAAGTCAATGTTATATGGAATGAAGAGCTCCTCCATTTATTTATATCCATCCATGTTGGAGTTAGGAGCTTCTTTCGCTTCATCCTCTGAATAACCTGCGGCATGTGGTAGGGACCGCGGTATTCATGATCAACGGCTGATACTTATTCCATTGGTTAAAGGTGCAAGAAAGAATAAACTTGGTGAGATTGTGGGATGAAGTTAAAGGGCGTAGATTTGATTTGAAATTGTTCTACGGCTTGATATCATTCCGCTAGCTAAACATGCACACTCAAAGTTGAAGGGAAAATCAATGGAATTAGCTAGACAAAGCATAATTGGATGGTTCAAATTAATGTGCGTTAGGATCAAAGGCTGAAAATTTTTGCGAAAATGGAAGTTGCAAGAGTCTTAGGAAGATTACAATCAAGCGAAAGAGGTGAGTAAAATGTGAAAGTAATTAACAATGAAGATCAATAAAAGGATAGGTCCGTGGTTATAGTTCAATCTGTGGCTGAAATTATAAAGGAGAATAAGGGAGGCTTCATAGTAGAGAATGACGATGGCTGATTTAAAAATGGAGAAAGATCAATGGCTCAAGACGAAGGATACAGGATGGACGGATGGAATCTATTTTTGCTGGGTAAGATGCAAGAATGATATGATAGAAAAAATAATCTGAAAGTACATGCACAGGGAATTGGGTCATTTGCTTATTTGTGCATTGGAAAGTGAAAGCCTAGGACAATACGAAAGCGGGAAGCGCAGACAAAATCCTTGGACCACTTGTCAACATACCAGGTAGACTACTTATCCCCACTAAGAAAGTATTTAAATGAATCGGGTAGAAGAGGTAGAGGACGTGAGCCTTGAATACTAGAATATTGAATAGTTGTTTGAGGATAAACATTCATAATTTTTTGACACAATACTACTAAATGGACATATAGTAGCTTCTAAAAAAATAAAACTCCTTAAGGACCAAGGGAAAAAAATTCATAGTGTTTACATGTCATACTTTAATTATTTTTCTACAGACCAAACCGAGGTTATCAAATGATGCGTTGCTAATTACTCCTCTTCTGAGAGTGTAATTATTGATGTTACCAAATCTAAAATCATGTATCAAATTAGTCCTCTCATTGTCATAAATACCCTCTCAGTTCCTGTTGAGTTCACTCAAAAGTATAAAGAGTGCAATGAGGAAACCATACTCCAGTACTTTAGAGAGTCTAATGTTGAATATAAGGAGGATTTCTTCAAGATTTTATCTAAACCTCATATCCAATTACAGAAACAACCCGTCCGTGTTGATTCTAACGCGTTTAATGAAGAACCCAATGTGTCATAACCCTTATGAGTCAAGTTCTAGTGTTGGATACTGATAGGCATCTTATAGAACCTTTAATGAGATTATTATTTTCCCTTAGCACTAGCCAGGTTGAGTCAAACCAATTAGTTAAGTTAGTCCAGTCTTTTTGCCTTAAGTTCGATGACTTCCTACTTGAATATATTCATTCTCAGCAAGTGGATTTTAACAAAACAAAATGCTTTCGGTTCTAATCTTATCTATTGAATATGTTCTTTTCATTCAATGAAGAATACTTACAACTTCCTCAAATGGTACTCACAGAAGAAATGAACAAGGATTATAGCATATTCATGAATTTTCTTATGTTATAAGTTTACAGTGCATTCTTTTAGAAGAAATTACCTAGGGTTTAGCCACATATGAAAGAGATGTTGCAGTTCTCTCATGAAAAGAGAATTACAAACTAGTTTCTATTTGAACAAGGTATAGTGATAAGATTATATGGGTTTGTTCATCAACCCTACATACTACCTGCATTTTTTACTGTCAAACTATTTTCTTTGGAGCGAATCATAGAGAAATTGATAGTGGAGAATGAGCATTTTCTTAATTTTAAGAAGTCTTCAGAGATCAAGTTCCCATGCATTGTAGGCCCATTCATTATTAATAACAAGTCTACCCTTCCAATGATTGAAAGCTTGTTAAGAGAAATGGGGTTTCAAATTGAGGCTGCCATAAATTATGATCACCACCATATTATTTGTATCAGAAAACAAGTTAATAACAATAATCCCTTCGAACAATTTAAAGTTGCAGGTCTATATGAGACCGCAAATTGGTTGGAATGCCCCCATGGGACTCAAGGGGATGTCAATATGAAAGAAGATTCCACTTCCTCAGTAAAGGAAGTCATTTCACTACATCTTGGTGCTTCAAGCCTGGTTTCGGTAGCAAAAAAGATTACACCAATAGCTAGCTACTCCGAGAGAACCAACAAAAGAGATTTCTCTAATTCCATGGACACAGAGGAGGAATATACAACAAGAACACAAAATAAAAAATGTTGAAGAAGTAGGAAAGGTTTTCCAAATATCAGAGGACAATGGTAAGAAAGATAAGCAAATGAAAGTGAAAGGACCTGCATTTGAGGTCAAAAATATGCTTTTGTTGAAACACCCATTAATTCCAACTCACAGTTCAAAAACATATCAGAATTATTTGACAAACAAAAAAATGATAAGGATGTAGCTTTAGAAAAAGATATGAAATTGTATGAAGAGGTCAGAAAAAATCTAGCAATGATGTATCCATAGTGACTATTAGGGATCATTCTCAAAACAATTTGAATTTGGATATAGCAACAAAGAATAAGGTTGCTGAGATGAAAATGGGCTTGGAGAATATCTCCATTCCTAATATGATTCACTTTCATAAGAAAACTGAAGATATTATTTATATTGACATGTTGAAGGAAAGACTGAAAGTATTTAGGATGCAGTCTAGTAAGATCAACATTGAAAATCAGCTTAGACAAGAGAACATGGAAAGCATGGCCCAATAAGCATAGATCAAGAATCTACAAACATATTTTTTTATTGCTGATAGGCAAGCAGACAAAGGGTCCCTTACAAAAAAATTCCTGAATGAAAAAAGACCATTGAAATACTGAAGAAGAAGCTGAAGATGCCATCCACTCAGTTGATACCAGCTTTTGAGCTGATAGAGATTGAAAAGGAAAAGGAAGATTTGAATGGTGAGTTAACATATTGCAAAGGTAAATTACTAAAGTCTAGAGAAAAAGAAAAACAATAGGAAAGGGATATGTCTCTTGTAGGTGAGAGTGAGAAGACTCTCAAAGCTAAGTATGATGAGTTAGAAAAGAAGCTGCAAGAGAAAGAAAAAGAGCATGAAAGTATAACAATCCAATGTTTAAGCTATGCCACAGGTTAGTCTGAAATAATTGGATCTTGTTGGGTTAAAGAACCAGACCAAAAATTTAGAGACTTTGGATTTGAAAAGAGAACAAGAAAGAAAAGTATGGGAAGCAAAGTGGCAGGATTTGCAAAGTAAGAATGATAAATTGATGAAATAGGTTACAGGAATGTCATGAGTACAAGGCGAAAAGCACATAATATGGGATGCACTCATATCGTAATCAACCAAGTTGAGGACTTACCTATATTACATTTTGGATAAAGAGCTTGTACTTCAATTAGCTAAGTAGAGAATGACAATAGTAAATGAAATATTAAATAAAAAATCTGTTGATTATGCCAATCATCACTATATATTTTCTAAATGGGTTAACAGAGGAGGAATTGAAGACTGCTAACATCAAATACATAATATCTATCATAACTTGGGCTAGAAAGGTTTTCAATAAACATCAACATTTGAATACAATTGAGGCTAAGATAGATATCATGGTACATCAACTGAAGCTTTTCAGACATATGTTTGATCCTGTATTTAAGAATGGGCTTCCTTTCTCTTGGAATGCCGTCACAAAAGGAATATCAGGACATATTAATTGAATGGAGATTAAACCATACAAAATGTTTAAACATGAAACATTCTTTATTAGGAAAAACAATTGTGGAAACGATCGAAGATGAGTTTGATATGGTTTTTCCTTTCAAGGCCACGTGTGCATGTTTTCCAAATTACTCATACAGGGATCATGTGGAGCCGCGTGTGCTATCAAAGGAAATGTTCACTTTGTAATTACCAACCATAGACCAATGGAAAAAAGTGGAAGAATATGGAAGATATATATATATATATATATATATATATATATATATATATATATACATTGCATGACTTAAGATATTGAATAGCATGAAATATTTGTTGCTGAAGAATTAGTTATCAAGGAATTTGTTTACTTTCTAGAATTAGTGTGTACCTAATAAGTGTAGAATGACACATGTAAAGGAAGTTATGCCTATTTTTAGTAGTTTGTTATTTTAGCTCATGGAGCAATTTGTATAAGAACTAGTGAGTGGAATGAAAAAATGGTTGGAACCCATGAGAACTGAGCTTTGTAATTTGATATCTATTTTTAATAAAATCAGATAGCCGAAGCTAGCCATTTTTGCAAAGATTCATGTGTTGTTTATGTTCCCGTCTGTTTTCCCTTTCTCATGTGAATGATTTCCTATTATTACTTTCATAATGTTTTGTTTAATGTCTGAAATAAGTGTTTGATGGTACATAATTCATATATATATTCTCTATCTATTGATTTTAGATATTCACAAAATATTTTCCACTAAAGTTAACATTGGATTCATCCTTGTTAGATGTTCATGTTGATGGATTGTTACTTCTTTCTTCCATTTTAGTATACCAAAGCATTTTGAGAGTGATTAGATTGCTACCTCGCCTTTGTTAGAAATTTCCATGCAAACAACATTGTGATATATATATATGATATATTGACTCCATTTCCCAATGTATACTTGCCTTGTTTCAACCAACACAACAATATGTTTTTTTTTCATATCTAACCTTCTTAAATAATCATTAAGAGATCCCTCTCTAGAAAGAAAGAAGCCAACTTTCTTTCATAAATCTTGGTTTTGTTGTTACTGTTAGAAAAAAATCTACCTTAGTACAATGATGATCTATCTAGGAGACATTACCATTTTTCTTGTGCTTATGTTCTATGGTCTAACTTAGGTTATACTGATCAATACTAGTCAAATAGGTGATTCTAGCTCATTAATTGTGTTATATTTGTATCATTCAAGATAGCATCATATTAGGATATTTAACTATGAGAATAACAAGCACAGCAATCAAACACAAGAGACAATAGACACAAATATTTTCCCTAGGGAAACCATAAAGGAGAAAACCCCACAACTTCCTCAGAGATAGAATGAGCACCAATGGCAGTAGCAAAACCCAAAAAATAGAAAATATGATATCCACAGCTTGTTCTCTCTCTCACACTTGAGAGAACTTCTCTTCTCTCACTCATGCGCCCTAATGAGTGAGTGTTTGTGTGATAAATAGAGAGAATCACTCTCTATTTATATTCTTTTGTTCACTTAATGTCTACTTCAACATGTTGGACCCACTTAACAATTACTTACTAGAGCCGACATCTCTACGAGAGTCTAATAACCCTAGTGCCCCACAAATATGGGGAATTTTCCCTTCGATCAACAAGGAGGGTTAACCTTGACACAATTGAGGGGACTATTTCCCCGACATACAATGGAGGGTTAACCTCAATGACTTTACATGACATGTTTACATTATTGAATCTCCCAATTAGAACATCAGGGCATGATATGACTCAATTACATAATAGATACTTCCCGGAATAAACATCGGGGTACAATATATAAGATATACAAGTGAATACATTCCTAAGTTACAAATACATCAACACTCCCTCTTAACTAAGAAGGTATTTTCTTGACACAATTTATCAGCACAAGTCTTCTTCTCTGTATCATTTGGATCATCATCAAGTCATCTTCATCTTCAAGTCATCTTCATCTTCAAGCCATCTTCATCATCAATCCATATTCATTGTCAAGTCATCTTCATCAAATCTGGATCATCACTTGATCTGCAGCATCACTGGATCATCATCAAGTCTGGATCATCATTATCATCACTGCTTTCGCTATCTCAATCAAATTGTGCTATCTCTTCATTCTTCTTGTCACAGGAAGTTCTACATAGACAGCCCTTTTTCATGCTGGTTGTAGGCCTAGCCTCTATTTAGGTATTCACTAACAGAGCCAACCCTTTTTCATTCTAGATGCACATCTACAGAGCCAATCCTTTTTCATACTGGTTTTATCATCATAGAGCTAGTCCTTTTTCATACTAGATGTTGCATCTACACAGAGCTAGTCCTTTTTTATACTAGATGTGTCATCACAGAGCTAGTCCTTTTTTATACTAGAAGTGGTATCTACACAGAGCCAGTCATTTTTTATATTGGATGTGTCTTCACAAAGCTAGTCCTTTTTCATACTAGATGTGGGATCTACACAAAGCTATTCCTTTTTCATACTAGATGTGTCATCACATAGCTAGTCCTTTTTCATTCTAGATGTGGGATCTACACAGAGATAGTCCTTTTTCATACTAGATGTGTCATCACAGAGCCGACCCTTTTTCATGCTGGATGTGGGATCTACACAGAGCTAGTCCTTTTTCATACTAGATGTGTCATCATAGAGGAAGCCCTTTTTCATGCTAGATGTAGGATCTATACAGAGCTATTCCTTTTTCATACTAGATGTGTCATCACAGAGCTAACCCTTTTTCATGTTGGATGTGGGATCTACACATAGATAGTCCTTTTTCATACTAGATGTGTCATCATAGAGCCAACCCTTTTTCATGCTGGATGTGGCATCATTACATACATCTAGCAATGGAAGGAACCAATCCTCTCACCATGTCAGAAAGGCACAACACTTATATCTGACTGTGGAGGGAACTAATCCTCTCACCATGTCAAAAGGGCTCATGAAATCATCACTTCCCTTTGGAAGGAATCTCGATCTAGAGAACCCCAAGCTTATCCCTAAAGTACTCAATCTTCACTCTGGCCATTTCTAGCATAGAATCACATCAGGGTTGATTACGTCCAAGGATAACTAACGAGCTTCACGAGGACCGATTACATCCAAGTACAACCTACAGGACCATTTACATCCGAGCAACCTACGAGATTCACCGGTATTTATGCTTAGAAAACCTGTCTTACCAGCTATGTTAGAACTCCCTCTTATGAGAGATTTCGATCTGGATCACAAACTGGAGTTTCACTGCTCCTCTCTGCATCATACCAAAATACAAGTCATATCAATCAAATCAAATAGTAGTTCTCAAAAGAAACATACTACCTCCCAAATCGCAAGTGGCAACAGCTTTTGCCTCGACTGTACTCAATGCCATGCATGAATCCATCCTGTCAAACCAAGAGATCGCACCTGATCTCATACTGAAGTAGCACCAAAAAGTGCTCTTCCTATCAATGGCACTTCCTAGGTAATACAAATCCACATAACCCTCCAGGTTAATCTTCTGATTCGTATCATACTTGAGCCCATACTCAACTATACCCTTCAGGTACCTCACTGCATGCTTTGCAACCATCAGGTGAACATGTCTCAATGTGTTCACATCAAAGAAAATATCTAGTCTCGTATTCATCAGGTACATCAAAGAACAAATCATCTGATGATACATCGTGGCATAAACCATTTCTGATGAAGAAACACTCAATAACTTCAGTTTTGATGCCATAGGTGTGGTTATGGCCTTGTAGTTCATCATCCTAAACCTCTTCAGGATCTCTATTGCTTACTTCCCTTGTCCACACCTCCATGCCCAAGTCCCTCATCTCGAACTTGGCAATAAATCTCCTTCTTGCAACTTTAATGACTTCCTCCTTTTTGTCAGGAACAAGTCATCGACATAAAACATGAGCATGACTAGCCTTTTTCCTTCAACCTTGAAGCAAAGGTTGGAATCCTCTTTACTCTCAGTAAAGCCTAGATTTATCAGTAAGCTATCCATCCTATCCTACCATGTCAAACGTTGGGATTTTCTGTAGTCACTCCATTTGAAGCGAAGCATCATTGCCCCTATATCTTTCATAATGTATGCACTAAAACATTATGTACCAGAGTCACAAGTAGATTCCTCTACTACTAATATTCTATGTATCCATTTGGGGTCACCAGATACCAAGATCCTCTATCTTGGACCTTTTCAAAAGTTCTTGTCACACCCATCTGTGAGATTGTCATCCTCAATAGGATTTCATCTTCAACCTTGTAGCAAAGGTTAATATATTCATCAAGCTCATCATGTATGTGTTATTCTGTGGGTGTCTTATGAGCTTGTACAAGGCCTTGTTTTCATGAGAAGCCTCATGCTATGAATCTTTCCTTGTATCCCATGATGTTTCCATCTATTGCATGATGGAACTATGAACTTCCCTTCATGTATCGATACTACATCCTAGACATCATTTGTCTTGAACTGGTCTTCCCTTTCTTCTTGGTTACTTCTTCATGGTTGGAAGGCTCTGCATCAATGATGTTGTTGCATTCATCATAGTATTCTTCATCTTCAACTATTTTCACTTGTTCTTTGGAACAAGCCTCATCCTTCTTTGCTTGTAGGCAATTTTACGCTATCTTTCCTACAAGTCAAATGCATTAGTTGTATGGTTAGAAACATTTCATAAGGTATATTCATAATGAAATATTCTTATGCATAAATATACGATCATGCAGCTATTTTAGCCAATACAACATTCATCCATAGATCACTGAAATATTTCTAGATGCCTTCCATCTCTACTAGGACAACATTGAGATTGTGCACTAATCCAATATGTCAACAAAGAGGTTTCATTCTAGATAAGTATCAATGGAGAGTTTTCTATCACCATGACCTACTTACTCATCACATGCATATTAGTAGTATACTGTAATTAATGAAAACATTCTATTATGCATAATACATCAACTGAATATAAACAAATGCATAGCAAAACAATATCATGAAATGTCAATTGAATACTTATCTTTATTTGTTTAGTGGGTAGAATCCTTCTTGAGCCTTCATCTTCATCATCTTCTTCATTCATAATAGCATCATTTCTCATCCAAATGATAAGGTGGATAAGAGGTTCTTCAAGAGTTGAGTTCTTCATACTCTTCATTGATTGAGGAGTCTTCTTTGGATGGTGAGAGCTTGATCTTCAATTTCTCCCATCTTCTCTTCTGTTATTATGAGTCGAGCTTCTTCTTCTTCCCAGAGTCTACTGAAAGTAACACTTCCTTCTGGCACACATTCCTTGCATGAATGAATGCCATGATCCTGGAAGGCCATTCAAGGTGGCTGTCATCACTTATGCATTCTCCACTTCTTCTTCTACTACCACAAGTTTTTCTTTGATTTGAGAGACCCTCGTAAATTATGACTGTATGGTATCTACATTCTAGATCTTCACATTCTTCAACTATTTTTTCAAAGTCATGTTCCAATTTATGTTCTTCCCTTTCAAACAGCTTGGTCAAGGAATCAATCATTTCTTTCGGTTTATTTAGGGAAGACACTTGTGGTATAAGGTGATCCATGATTGAATCAACAATGATCTTCTTGACCAAGTTCTTCTCGTGTAAGGCTTTTAGCCTCTTCTCCCTTTGGAACGGGATACTCTCTAATTCATTTTATTTAGAGAGATCATATACTTCCATTCTTGGAAGTTCTTAAATTCAAAAATCTTATCATCAAGATGATGTGATATATCACTTTGAAATGAGAAACTCAAATGAAAATAGCAAAATATTAGATCTTATCGATTTGAGGTGTCTGTCTTGGTTCCGGAGCTGCTTGATCTAGGGTTTGTCAGAGAAAACCTAATTTTCAAAACTTGGAATCTTTTAGATCTGATTAGCTAGATAGATAGACCTCTTCAAGGTGATCTTTCCAATGTAATCCTTTTCTTAAAACATTGGAGGGAAGCTCCCAGAACAGGAAGCCCTAGTTTACCAGTTTCTTTTCCAGAACTTCCTTCTACTATTTCTATTGTATATCTACAGTTACTACTCCTATGTATCTGAAACTTATCACTGAGGTATCCCAGCCTATCCCTGATCCAACACCACAGGTTTCATCATAATTTGTTTCACCAATTGGGACTTATGATCGTTTTCCCAAGGTGACATGTTTTAGAACTGTTCAACTTAGTGAAGTTGTACGGAAAACCATGTGTCAATGTTTCATCTTCTAGGTCTGAAACATGTACCATAGAATGTACAGTGCGTTCCATTTCTATAGCATCTTCCAAAATTTCATTTGGACCTTTGTATCCCAAGATATATCAATTCTTCCTAGGTGTCCTATTGAGGGATGAATCCTGGAAGAGGCTAGAACCCTAAATTGGAGGGATCATATCTCCTAAAATATAGCGAATATAAGGATAAAATTTGGATATAGAATAAATCTATATCTCATATTCCTGTTGTGAACGTTTCTACTCTTGAGGCTTCTCCAATCCTAATATATAGAGAATGTACCAAAACGTATCAGTTTTAGTATTTTAGGGTTTTTCTGGCCCGGGGTCAAACTAGGGTTTGACTTTCCTGGAATTGTACCCAACCAAAAATCTTGACCCGGGTCTCTAAACTTCGATTTTGATGAGGAGATAAATCCTATGCTGGGCTCACTTAAAAATTCCTCTTCTGTAAGAAGCCCTGATTTCTTGCACGAAAAACGAAAAATGCTTGAAATCGAATTTTGCTTCGACAAAAAGATGTGGCCTTCAATGGAGACTTAGCTTAGCATACTTTTGCTGATGGATTGTGGAGAGAGACATAAAAAGTAACAAGCCCTAGATTCTACAAGTGCACAATGTCTTCTTCTCAGGTTAACTCTAATACCGTGTTAGATTTTTATCATTCAAGCTAGCATTATATTAGGATCTTTAACTAAGAGAATAACAAGCATAGGAATAAAACACAAGAGACAATAGACACAAATATTTTCCTTCGGGAAACCATAAAGGAGAAAACCCCAAAACTTACTTGGATATAGAATGAGCACCAATGGAAATGGTAAAACCTAAAAATAGAAAAGATGATCTCCATAGCTTGTTCTCCCTCTTACACTTGAGAGAACTTCTCTTCTCTCATTCATGCACCCCAATGAGTGAGTGTGTGTGTGATAAATATAGAGCCTCGCTATATATCTATATTATTTCATTCACTTAATGTCCACTTCAACATGTCATCCCCACTTAACAATTACTTACTAGAGCCGACATCTCTAGGAGAGTCTAATAACCCTAGTGCCCCACAACTGTGGGGACTTTTCCCTCCTATCAACAAGGAGGGTTAACCTTGACACAATTGAAGGGAATATTGCCCAAACTTACAATGGAGGGTTAACTTAAATGAAATTACATGACTTGTTTACATTATTGAATCTTCTGATCAGAACATCGGGGCATGAAATGACTCAATTACATTATAGATACTTCCTGGAATAAAAATTAAGCTACAATATATAAGATATACAGGTGAATACATTCTGAAGTTACAAATACATCAACAAACTGATAGTTGGGGCACTCCACTTTTATCATTCTATTATTCAAGCACCTTCATTAATTGAAAACCACATCCATCTTTGATTAGGGGCACTAGTGTGTGAATGTGGTTGTTTTTTGGTCTCCTTGGTCAATTATTTGGCTTCTAGGGACTCTCTCAGTCACCCATGTGCTCTCCCATTTTTGTCTTCCCTCATTTATGACCTAGGAATGCTTCCTACCTATTCACACATGTTCACACATTGATGCATGAATATTTAGTTAGGTTTGGGAGCCTATTGGTCAACATAGGGGGGTAGGAATCAAATCCTATCATGAAACTTGTATGCATTCACATGGGATCCAAGGGCTCACGAATTTTCCCCAATGTATCATAAATATGTACTATATAGATATACAAGATGTAAAGTAATAATTTGATTAGTTATTAGCACCATTCACATGTTCTATTCCAACTATTTTAGTCTCTTTGTTGTTCTCTTGCATATTTTTATAAACACATTGATTGTGAATATTTCTCTAGCTCGTAGATCTCACATGGTATCAAAGATAGTTGGAGCTGCAAACAAATCTAGATAGGTTTGATTTGTTGTTTAGGGCATATTTCCAAAAAATGTGAGTGTTTTGATTGCAGGATCTACAACATTTTTGTCATGGGTTGTGCAAGAAGAATGGAGTAGACTCGAGCATTTATTACTCCATTCAATTATTTTGAATGGAAGTTCGAGACGGTCATCCAATTGAGGTCCACGGGCCTCTACAGGGTCACCATGGGGATTGAAATTGAGCCAAATTCTATTGTGGATAAAGCTAAGTATTTTAGTAGAATTGATGAAGCATTTGATATGCTCTATCTGAGCACTTAGAGGGGTATCCTCTTTCATTTTTAAGTACTTGTCACACTCAATGAATTTTTTCTCAATCTTGAGTCACTATTTGGGAAGACAGATGAAATGAGAGGTGATCAACTTGAGAATGAGCTAATCTCCCCGAGCCCATCTCACTATGAGAATAGTGATGTTTTATTTACCAAGTTTAAAGTGCTAGTGCATTGAATAAAAGCATGTGTCATAGATAAAAAAATAATATCAGCTTATCTTATCCATATTTTCTAAGCTAGGGCATGAGTATTCTATGTATGTTTCATTATTCCACTCAAGCAAGCTTACAACTAGAAATTGGAGGATAAATGCGCTAGCAGAAATCATGGAGTCTTTAACTTAGGAGCAGGATGATCTCATAAAAATGGGTACCATAAAATACAAATAACAATATCTTTCTACTAGTGTAGCAAATAAATCCAAAGGAAATAAGAAATATGTGAAGAAAAAAGAGAAGGAGAAGAAGCAGTCAAGTTCAGAAAGCTCCAATTCTACTGATGAGAGTTCGAGATCCAGCAAGAGAAACAAGAGAGAGAGACCCACATGTGTTTATTTCAGAGGTTAACATATTGAAATATATTTCTTCATAAATAATATGGACATCATGACCAAACTCCTTGAGGAGAACCATATTGATCTTCCATATTTTGCAAGAGGATGGGAGTGCAAGCAAGGAAGTGGTAATCCTGAGCATGCATTGAGTGCATGGGTAAATCCCATTTATGATATCTATGTTTCATATGGATATATTTATTATTTACCTTCTTATAGATCATAATCTTAATCCTACATCCCTTCCTTTTAAGAAACTCCAGTCTGTTCACCAAAGCTTCCTCCCAAAACTAGTTATTTTTTGCAAGTTTCTGATATGTCTTTTGAAAGCTCTTTCCCAATCCAATCAGATATTTCCCATTATGATTCTTAAGGTGATATACATGATTATATACATCCTATTATATTCATTGACTCATTTCCCCAACCATTTCATGATCAAAATACCCAACAACCCTCAAGTTCACTTGTTGGAAATTTTGAAAATTGCCTAGTTTCTAATGCTATGTCTCTTGTATTTGTTGCTGTTATGTCTTGTATGTCTTTCATTAATTGGATATCCATATAATTTTCCTTGATGGGACTTCTATTCCATATTTATGGAATTTATTTTACCATCCATGGCTCAAATCTCAAGTCTCCAGACCCTCCAGGTTTGCTCAATTACAATTGTGTTCTAGTTGGTCACTCTTCTCTCTCTATGGACCCATTCGCTCATTGAGACACCAGAACTATGATATTTTTTTCTATATATGGAATATATTCTGATATTTTGAAGACTTGTGAGATATTTTATAGAGTTATTCAGTTTCTTCATCAAATTGGGAAGAAGATTCATGGTTTTATTCATGACATGGCACAATTTTTTTTTGAATCTCTTGATTTTATTTGGGAAAGAGTTTGTAGAGATATATTTTCCATGGTTGATTATACTATTATATCAGAGTATTATTTCATCAAAATACATTATTATGATTCCCCTCCATCCTCAAATGATGACCATCAAAGGGCCTCTCCACATGATCTTTGTGTAGAACACTTTCATACATTGATGCATGATCTTGGCATCCACAACATATTTACCAAGTCCATCACCAAGAATTTGTTATTTCAAATTATTCAAGTGAATAAGAGGACCTATTGAAGACCGTTTTTTTCATTTCTCTCATATCCATTTTTGAGGGGAGGTTTTGTCCCATGAGGTTTTCCTCCTTACCTCGATTACATGGATTAATAAAAAAATTGTTGTAAAAGGTGACTTGTGTCTTAGTTGCAAAGTCCTTAATAAATTATGTTGAATAAGTTGTAGTAAGTTAGGATTAAGGGGGGGTTTTAGAGAAATAATCTACCTTATTACCCTAATGATCTACCTATGAGACATAATCATTTTCCTTGCGCTTATGTTCTATGGTCTAACTTAGGTTATACTGATCAATATTGGTCAAATAGGTGATTATGGCTCATTAATTGATAGTTGACGTGTTCCACTTTGATTATTTTTTCATCTAGGGTCCTGCATTAATTTAAAACCACTTCCATCTTTGACTAGGGGCACTAGTGTGTGAATTTGGTTGTTTTGTGGTCTCCTTGGTCATTTATTTGGCAGCTGGGCACTATCCCACCCAACCATGCAATCGCCCATGAATTCCTTCGCTCATTTATGACCCAGACATGCTTCTTACCTTTTCATAGATTTTCACCCATGTTCGCACATGGATTCATGACTATTTGGTTAGGTTTCAGATCTTATTGGTCAACCTAGGGTGGTTTAGGGGTCAAATCCTAGCCTAACACTTGTATGAATTCACATGGGCTCTAAGGGATCACAAATGTTCCCCAATTTATTATAAATATGTGCCATACACATCGAAAAGATGTATTGTAATAATATGATTAGTTATTAGCACCATTCACATGTGTTATTCCAGTTATTGTCAGTCTCTTTGTTGTTGTCTTGCATATTTTGTCAAACACTTTGATTGTGAATATTTCTCTAGATAATATATCTCACCAGAATCAATTCTCACAGTTACCTTGATATTACCTTTTTGCAACTGCAGGTACATTTTGAGTGCTAACATATTGGCACCATTTCCATGGAATGAGAGTTTAAATTTACCCTGGGAGGAATGACGAAGATATCAAGTTTTAAAATAAAGATAGGGTTTCTGTGGGAAAACAAAATTTCCACAGTATTAAACGATTGAACATTTTTCCTTGGCAACTCCACATTGATTTTCAGAAAAGGTTTCATAAGAAATCTCGTATTCCATGAGGGTACACACACGAGGTAATCCTAATTCTGAAATTTTACAATGTGTGGAAAACCCAAAGAATTTGTTTAAACGTAGGAATAGAAAAGAAAAATCTAGTACTTCTCAAACTGAAAGGTCTTTATTTCAAGAAGAGTTCTATATTTTTCAATATTTGGATTTTGGAATGAATGTTGGAAAGTACTTATTAAGATCAAAATATGAATCAGACTTAAAACAAATATAAATTAATATCAAAAGGTTTGAGTCATATTTACTAGATTCCTTGTGGTATAACTTACAAAACACTGTAAAATAAAAAGGAAATAATTCTCTCCCATAGACTATTTAGTTTTGACCTATAAACCCTGTTCATTTTAGTCCTCAAAGCACTATGGTTGTTCAAAACCCTCCTAGACCATTGGAAGCTAGGTTTTCACCTTTGCCTTTTCCTGTTGCTTTACATGATCTCCCTGAACATTATTCACAGAGAATTCCTTATATGATTTGGAGGGAAGTTTTATAGCAAGGCAACAAATGGATAGATTTGAAGATTTTATAGAATTGGAGGAGGTGTATTATGATTATTCAAAAATGAGGTTGTTTGCACATATTCTATCTGGGGAAACCAAAAGTTGGTTTAAGGACATGCAAGCAGGTTCTATTTCCACTTTTGAATCTTTTCAGACACTATTTTTGGATAGGTTGGAATCCAAGAAGATCCCTTTACAAATATTATCAGAATGTAATAATCTTAAAAAAGGGGAACTTTGAATCTATACATGAGTTTTCCAATAGATTTATGAGGGTATACAATTCAATTCCTGCTGACATTAAACCCTTGGTAGGTGCTTCTAAACTTCATTATGCAGATTCCTTTTATAGTGATTTTGCATTGTTATTAAGAGAACTTGAAAGTATGCTAGTGTGCCTACTAAGTTTAAAGATGATTTGGAAGTAGAATCAAACTTAATAATCTTAAGGAAAATGAAAAAGAGAGTAGAGGAATATCGGAGAAGAAAAAAAATCAACCATCCACTTATGCCCCTTCATCTACAAGTGATGCCAATTTTGAAATGATGATGAATACCATGGAGAGATTGATGAATAGGATGGATCTAGAAAATAGACCACCTAATTAGGAGCATCTTGAAAATCAAATAAGGAATCCAAATTTTAGAAGATCTTCTCCTCCTCAAAGAAACCAAAGAATACTTGAAGATCAATAAATAAGACAACCATTCCCTGAAAATTTGGTTGATGAGGAGGGAGAAGAAGATCCAATAAATAACTAGATTCCTCACTTTGATGATGTTGATTCTGAAATATACTTAACTGAGGAAGAGAATACTTTATTTGCTCAAGAATATGCAAGTTCTATTTCAGAATTGGACTTGGAACAATAACAGAGATGGTATCAAAATGTCGTTGATGATTCTCAGAAAAAAAAAAATTTAATCGAGAAGTTGTGGTGTAATAATAAATAAAGGGAATCCCATTTCAAATCAGCTTTTCAATACCCAAAAAAATTCAGAAGAAAAAAGATACCATTGTATAGAAAAGTACATAAAATAAATAGATAAATTCAAAAGAAAATAAAGAGAAAGTCAAAAGAAAATAAACAACCAATGCAAATTGATGTAGATAGACTATTTTCATCCTTCAATCTACAACCAGAGTTGTCGAAAATCAAGATTTCCATTCCTTTTAATGAACTTTTGAGAAACAATGAATACAAAGAGAAAATCACCAAAATGGTTAAGTATTAGGGTGATTATCAACCAGACATTCTAGAAGTAACATATGACTTTCCTACAATTTTCCTTGGGTCCAAAATTGAAGATACAAATGATGAGGAGGTTCCTCCTTTTTAGCTAAGTCCAAATGTACATGATATGATCTTGCACAATGCCAGGTTAGATTCAGGTGCTTCTCATAATATGTGCGAGAATTGATTCTTAAGTAGATATAGGAGCTATAAAAATATTCACCATCAAAGTCTTTGAAAAAATATGCAAGAGAACAACAAAATAACTGAAATAGCTAAAATAGCACATGTGAATGGTGCTAATATCTAGCCATTATATTATAGTACACCTTGCAGATGTGTATGCCACATATTTATAGTACATTGTAGAGGATTAGTGAGCCCTTAGAATCCATGTGAATGCATACAAGTGTCAAAATAGGATTTGACCCGTAAATCCCCTAGGTTGACAAATATGCTCCCAAACCTGACCAAACAGTCCTGAAGCGATGTGTGAACATGTGTAAATAGGTAAGAAGCATTCGTAGTTCATAATTGAGGGTAAAAAATCATGGGAGAGCACATGGGTGAGTGGAGGAATCTCTAAGATTAAAATAAATTCCAAGGAGACCACAAAAATCCATATTCATATATACTAGTGCCCCTAGTAAAAGATGGAAGTGGTTTGAAACTAATGCACAGTCTAAATATTCAAAATAGAGCATATGAACTGTCATTTAATGATCCAAAACTACCTATTTTACTAATATCTATCAGTATAAACTAAGTTATACCATATAACATAACCACAAGGAAACTGATTATGTCTCCTAGCTATATCATTAAGGTGCTAAGGAATATTATTGCTATAACCCCCCCTTAATCCTAACTTAGTATATATTATTCAACATGATTTATTAATGCCTTGGAAACTAAGGTACAAGTCACCTTTTACAATTAAATTTTATTGATCCATGTAACAGAGGTAAGGAGGAAAACTTCATGGGACAAAACCTCCCCTAAAAAATGGATATGACAAAGAAACCAAAATCTATATTCACTCCAAAATACATGAGTATGTCTGGAGGAATCCTATTCTTGGGAAGAAGTTGAATGTGCTCAACCAACTCAGGAATAATTGCATGATGAATCCTCATACCATGTAGAACAGTTGAAATGCACTTATATGAGAGTGAATAGTGCTCTTGAGACTTGAACCTCAAACCAAAAAGGATTCCATGCCCAAAAGAGACTTGAAGTGCATTAGGATAGGTGACCCCCAGTGAGTCATAAGGATCTTAAAGCATCAACTTTGAAAGAAGGTTGTAATCAGCTCCAATAAGTTGCACCATTATGATAGAAAATGCTTCTCCATGTTCATATGAACTTGAAGGAACTCTACTAGTCATGGTGGAGGAATACATGGGAAAATGAGTGGGAGATAATGAGAGATATTCACTTGAAATCCAAACCTATCCATATTTCGAACCAATAATATCATGTGAAGAAAACCCATCTTCTAGAGAAGGGTCACTATGGACATCAACTAGAAATACATCTTCACTATTCGTAACAAAAGACAGAGAGGAGAAGGACATAGAACGTATAGATAACTCTTCAACAATAGTGGTGCCATCAACTTGTATGTTATCTTCATGAAAAATAACTTCTAGAAAATGAGAGAAAGCTATAGAGGAGTAAACTTGAGTTAGATCATTTGTTGAATCTCTGGATACTTCTTCTTCTTCATTTCGAACCATTTCTTGAGAAATGCATGAGGCCGAGATCATAGGAGGATGAAAAAATAAGGAGGTGCTCATTTTCTTGTTCTCCATATAGCTCACAAATTCTTTCTACATGCCAAGAGCTTCATCTGGATTTCTCCAAAGCTCGAAGGGGTACTCAGCAGAATCAAGGAGATAATGCATGGTAGGAGGTATAGCAAGATTCATTTATGCCAAGATTCCCTTTGGATTAATGAATGAAAAGGTTACATTTCAATGTGCCATGGATATTGATTTTGCAGAAAAGAAAGACAAGTTTGTAGTTGTTTACATGGATGATATAACTGTTTGTTCTAGGTATGACAAGGAACATGTTAAACATTTGGAGAAGGTTTTTCTGAAATGCATAAAGTATGGTATATCACTGAATTCTAAGAAGTATAATTTTGCATTGGAAGAGGGAAAATTGTTGGACATATGATTTCAGAATATGTTATTAAAATTGATCTAGAAAGATTCAATGCAATTTTAAAGGTTGAAGAGCCCAAGAGCAAGAAAGAAGTGGAGTTATTCATCAGATAGGTAAATTTTTTGAGGAGATTCATTCCTATCTTTTCTAAAATACTAAGAAACATTAACAATGTGATGAAGAAATAAAATGAGATAAAATGGACAGTGGATGCTATGAAATATTTTAAAGATATAAAAAATGTCATAACTGAAGCCCCAGTTTTGGTGACTCCAGATTTCACTAAAGATTTCTTAATATTTTCTTATGCATATGAGCATACTATAGCTAGAGTCCTATTGTAGAAAAACAACCAGAATGTTGAGCAACCCATTGCTTTCTTTAATAAGGTATTGAGATATGGAGAGCTAAAGTATGATATCATGGAAAAATAGGGCTATGATTTGGTAACATATTTGAAATATTTTAGAGTGTATATTCTCCATTCATGTATTGTTGCATATGTTCCAAGTAATGTGGTGAAGAGAATTTTCACTCAACCATATCTATAATGGAGGAGAACAAAGTGGATTGTTGGACTATTGGAGTATGATATTGAAATCAAGCCTACAAAGTTGACCAAAGGACAAGGGCTTGCCAAATGATGACAGATTCCAATTGTGAACATTTATACCTTAACTTGTTGTCCAATAATTCAAATGAGCTTGATACAGGGTTATATTTAGTGTCACATTTTTCTATGTATCCATGGTACACTAATATTATATATGTTCTACAAAATCTACAAGTGCCTACAGGAATCAGTAAAACCAGAGATACAATTGTAAAATTGAAGGCTGCAAAGTTCTACATTATGTATCCATACCTATACTGGAAGGAACCTGGTGGTGTGTTGTTAAATTACCTATTGGAAAATGAAGCTCAATAGACAATGAAGGAATTCCATAAACAAGATAGTGGAGGACATCACTATTGGAAGGTGACTGTTATGGAGATAAATTCCTATGGCTTGGGGTACCACAACAGACAGCTTGACTCTAGAAATCAATCCTTTCCAATATGTAAGAGAAATCAAATATCTAACACTAAAGGATCAGATCTCGTACCTTATTCCGGACGGTTGAAGTAGATCCCCATTGAGCTTTCCAACTTCGGCTTGAATTGATGAATCACTTCCTCAACGACAAGTAAACAAGACAAGCATACTATGTATATTGGTGTTAGATCTACTCTAGCATATATAATCAACAATGTATAAGCATTTGAAATCATCCATGAATAAAATATTCATTCAAACATACATTATTGGACAAGAAAAGGTATTTCTATTAATATAAAATCAGAGATTACAATGAATACAACCTTTGTCAGCATGTTTGCGAATCAGAGAAACTGAATCCCCCACTTGGGCCTCCACCACCTCAATCATCCATCTCTCAATAGCAAGCTCACAAGCAAAAGGAAAACTTGGGAAGAACACTAAAGTGCTCCAAGGGACAAAGGGATGCAAACTCAAGCACAAGTTCCGTCAATAATGGACTATAATTTCTTTGCTCTCAATTCTGTTATGCCTTCAATGTATCCAAAGGGTTCCTTATATAGCTTTTCAATGGGGTGATGAAAGGTTGAATCTGAGCAATCTCAGGGCATATGGAAAGCCACGAGACAAGTGAGTCAGATCCATGCCAAGGAAAACTCCAAAAGGATTTGGATTTTGTACACATCTCGATGTACATGGTTTTAGAGATCAAACCCACGTATATACACGATAAGGAGTTTAAAAGTCATGTATAGCAATTTTCACATGTTTTTAGGGATGGTCTAGGAAACATCAAAGGACAAAAAATGGTCCAAGGAGTCTAAGGAGTATGCAGAGGGATAGGGGAAGGCCATACAAGTGTGATTCACCTGGTGTGGTAAAATCAGCTATAACAGATGCCCCCTAATGTGTGAGGTTAGAGGGGTCATATGATGGCCGAAATACATTATAAGTCCATCCCAGAAGTGGAGTGATGAAGAATCCCAAATGGATGACCAGCCACCCAATCAGCATAGTACAATGATACAACTCTACACATAACTGCAAATACATATAACAGTCCCGGATACATAAGAGTACAATAGGCATGACATAAGTGGTCATTGCCACATACAATATACATAGATCAAAATCTTTATGATGAAGATATACAAAGGATCATGATCTCCATAATGGCTGAAGATATACAATGGATCAAGATCTCCTTAATAGCTGGAAATGTCTGACATATACTGGAATCAAGTCATGAGAGCTGAAATCTCATGAACATTGGCATGATCAAGGAGGTAGCATATAAGAGATGCCACCAATCTGCAAGGTCTTCTACACAAACCTCTACAAGTACAAGTCCTGCTATGTGAATAGAGGTGTTGAGGTTGAACATAGTGGTCCATTGTCTGATTGTTGTTCATTGATGTATACTATTAACAGATGCGAGATAACCCACCAATAATGATAATGGGAATCAAGGTACTAGAGTGCAAACTAACAAGTGCGAATAAATGTTTTGAGGTTGAACACTTGAGAGGATCCATCGATCAGGGGACATTAATGTATTCCCAAAAACTGTCGATGGCGAGAGAACCTGCTACTAATGACCGCAAGTCTCAATGCACTAAAAAATGACTCTAGATTTCAATCCCATAATAAATGATCTAAATTCGATGGGATGAAAGCCACTGGAAGGAGGGCATTAAGGCATCCCCCTTCATCCAACATGAGGTATTCGACAAAGTTGTATAATATGGAAGGACTCGATCATAAGGTGCATGAACCAATAATTGTACCGAGAATGGCTGACATGCAAAGTCAAGATAACTGAGGAATGGCCGACCCAGGTTTCAACTTCCTTCGAATGAGAGCATAATGGCGAATGGTGACTGAATAAAGGAAACATAGACCCAATATACAAAACTGGGACATCTCAATCACAGAAGAGGCATCAACAAAGGCTCCATGGGGACTGGAAGCTTAACTAGTCGGTGGAGATAAACTCAGATAAATGAGTACAGCTCCTAAATTCAAACTATAAACCTAACCAATGGATCTGATATACATTGCTCTGTTCAAAGGCGACACGACTCGACAGCTACCAAAAGATAACATCTTTCCTTGTCCGTCTTTTTGGTTTTTAATTTTTTTTTTTACTTTTTCAAATATTTAAAAAGCTTGAAAAAGAATAAAACTGCTTTATAGTTATAGATTAGGAGGAGATGAGTGTCATATGGGAAAAAAACTAGTTCCAAGTAGTGGAACATACCTATGCTCAATGCAAGGATACATGTGTAGGATAGCAACACTCGGGGGAAAGTCCCCTCCCAGTAAAAATAGGGAATCAAGATGCAAAGGATATATGAAATGGCTCTATATGGATAGACATGAGACAAGCTTGGGATATATGGCTGAAACTCAATGTCAGGGAAGCCGATGTAAGGCTCAATAAGGCAGGAAAAGCTCATGATAATGCAATTACAATTTGACATAAGGGAGTACTGAGGGAAATAGGCCAACAAAAGATCAAGAGGAGTATGAAGCTCTTGTGAAATGTCGTGGCAATACTATACAATGGACTCCCATACCCTAAGGGACAAAATGTCGGCATGGGCACCAATTACAAATAGGGCGCTAACTAGGGTACCCATGTAAGGTCAAGCTCTACCACTCATATCATGCCACTTCTAAAATAGCAAGGAGGTTCCATGACATAATAGAGTGGTTTCGTACCTAAGACTATAATGAAACAGTCATAAGGTCATGCAAAATGCAAATGGTGATGAAACCTAACCTATATGCTAGTTTAGACATGATACCTGAAATCTATACGAAGAGGTCAATCCAACAGCTAAAATGGTACTCAAAAAGGTCTCCTACATCGTAAATTAGTCCAAAAATAGTCCAAAAGGATTAGAAACGGTCCAAACTATAGGAAAGGGGGTAAAAATTTTCAAAAATTTGAAAAATTTGTATAAATAGTAAAAAATTCAAATCATTATAAAACATTTGAAATTTTTGCCCATTTGAGCTCAAAACTTCAACAGCGAATTCTAGGAGATCCAGTCGGTGGAATCCACTACCGTTTTTTCCAGGTACTTACCCATTCTCTACTCTTTCATTTTGATGCAAATTTTATCAATTTCCATGGTGTATTTAGGATTCTAGGCTAGTCTAAGATGCACGCCATGGCCCACATGGAAATCAAGGGTTTTTCCATGTATAGGGGTGGATATACACGAAAAATGCCCTCGAAGTCATGTACATACGTGGCTGTTTAGCAAACAGTCACATAAGTGCCTGTGCTCAATGATTTTTAAGTATTATAATGGACAAAAATCAAATTTTATGTGCAGGATGGTCCTAGAATGGAAAGAACATGAACATGGTGGTGTAGAAGAGGCAGTAAGGGAAGATCTAATGGCTCAACAAGCATTACATGCATGCGGGATTTACAAGTTTTGGTGTCTTAGTGGCTTAAGAGCCAAACCGGGACTGTTGCAGATGTTGGTGGACTACTGGGATCCAGACTTAGAGTCGTTCCAGATAGATGGGATTTCCTTCACTATACAAGTGGAGGACATATATTTTATTACTGTACTTTCCCAATGGGGGGATGTGGTGAACCTATGCTCTCGCGGGCCTAGAGGTGGCTTGACTATATATGAGTACATTGCAGTGTACTTCTATCCAGACATAGAGAAGGTGGGGAGTTAGATTCCAACTAAATCCATATAGGTGATGGGCCTAAGGGCCATCCTACTGATATTGGGAAGGCTAGCAGGATTAGATTCACTCCACCAGGCCTCGCAGCCTCTGATGTTCTATGTAGTGGAGTACATGATACCCACTATGTACGATTGGAGCACTGCGGTACTGGACAATATGAAACACCAACTCAGTGCGTGCAAGATTGGCAGAGTGCAAAACTTTAGTTTCAGCAACATACTGAGCATATTTTTCTTTGAGTGTGTTCTAGGATTGAGCCCTAGAGTTGATGTTCCTCTACACAAGGTTTGAGATCCAGCCCAATGGCCTTGGGAAGATGCGATGTGCAGACTGGGTGGAGGTAGGGTGTCCAACCCCTATCCAGCTGATTTCTTTCCATGGTGGCGGTGACAAATAGTTTCCATTGATGACTACCCCTATGCGGTGATAGATTTTTGGGGAGACCTAGACATGCCACTACCACCGGGATTGACATACGGTGACATTAGTAACGATTCTCGACCCTTTTTTAAATTTTTTTGAGTTAGTTAATTTTTTTTTGTTTTGTAATTATGTGGAATCAAAAGACATGTTTTTGGGTGACAATACATAGTGACATCTACCATATGCATGCAGATGTGGGACCACAGTGGCCTGAAGGCTTCCCTCATCATAGACGAAGGGGAAGAGGAGATGATATCACAGGTGTGGATGCGGAGAGGATGCTCCAAAGCATTCACTCCAACTTCGTGAGACTGCCACACAGAGTACCCATGGCACAAGTCGAGGACTTGCCTGAGGCCATGCAACGCCAGGTGGTGGGTGTACCACGAGCATGGGTGTGGCTATTTCGACAACTAGCTAGAGCCGTAGTGATGTTCCACGATTACAACCCCCCTCCTCTTCCATAGGTTTAGATACCTGGGAGTGATACATTTTGTACTACCGTGTATTTATATTTTGGTGGCTCGAGAGCCCAATTTTTGTAGTATGACACTATGTATTACCACATTTTGGATGTTTATAAAAACTTTTATGATGATCGATTTATTTATTTACATGTGTAAAATTTTTATGTTTGTGATGAGCTTATTGTCTATGAAACAAATGCCAATCTAACATGTAGTTAGCATATAAGTCAACAACTTGATTATTAATTCTTAGAACATTTATGTATGTTATATTTTCAAATTTTCGTTTTAGCAATCTCACACGTAAGAATATTCTTAATAATGTCGGATCTCTAACATGGTACAAACCATTAAGCTGTGACACTACTAACTCCAAATCAAGACATACCTCAAAAGAGAGAACGCCATGTACAATGGCATCTCGTAGATGTTCAATAACAACACTATATTCAACAACATTGTTTGAAGATGGTTGTAAACATACAACTCTTGAAGATAATACCTAACCCATAGGAGTATAAATCACCCAAGCAACAGAGGTTGAGTGTTGAGAATGACGGCTTGCACCACCCACAGATCCTATGAAGGTGGAAGATTGCATTGACATCTTCCAAAAGAAACAGAAACTAATCACAAACCTGATCACCATAAGAAAAATACCTACCTATGCAAAACTGTACAATAATATACAATAACCAACCTTGGCTGAAAATCATGCATAGTACTTTTTATGGTAGAGCCAATTTATAGGATCCACCAAGGCCATACCCTCATAATCCACTAAATCATAAGTGCCCTTCTCTAACACACGTTTAAGGACGTAAGGACCATTCCACATGGGGTTAAACTTTCCTTCCCCCAAGGGTTCTTTCGGTTGATCCCAAAAAAGGACCAAGTCTCCCTCACTAAACCTCCTTGGATAGACATACTTATCGTACTGGACCTTAACGCGATACTTATTTACTTCTAGATCCACCAAGGCATCTCAGCACTGCTCATCAAGTTGCTCAAGGTGGACCAAATGCTCCTGCAATGGTGAAGTGTCTAGTAAGAGTTCTATGGCTAGCTCCAAAGAAGTAATATTGCACTCAACCGACAATACGACTCCACTCCATGTACAAGTTGATATGGAGAAAAAATCGTGGAAGTCTTAACAGTAGTTCTATAAGCCCACAAAGTAGGATATAAAATAATGTGCCAATTCGTCGTGCTTTGTGTGATGGTTCATTGGAGAATGGATTTGAGTGATTTGTTCACTGCTTCTACCTATCCATTCGCTTGAGGTTAGTAAGAGGAGGAATGATCTTGCTTATACCCTAACTTTGATGCCAACTCTTCCATCATATGATTCTGAAAGTACAAGCCATGGTCAGTGATAAGCTCTTTCAGAATACCAAACTGAGTAATAATCTGGTTGAATATGAAGTGTGCGGTGGTATCACCGTCAAATTTAACTGCAGGCATAGCCTCAACCCATTTTGTGAAGTAGTCAATAGCCATTGTGATATGATGATGCCCCCCAACTAAAGCTGGGTTGCAATCCATAAAATCAAGCCCCCACATAGTGAAGGGAACATCGGTGATGATGGGATGTAACGGGGAAAGTTTCAAGAACATATTACATGCAAACACCTGGCAAGGATGGAACCTCTTGACCACATCTACACAATCCTTAAAGATCGACGGCCAGAAATAACCCTCTCTTAAGATTTTTTGGGCTGTAGAAATCCCAAATAAATTACCACCACATGCCCCTCTGTGGCAATCATTCAGCACTACCTTAGCCTCTTCATGAGTTAAACAATGACGCAAAATGAAAAATATACCCCATGGTGGTACAAAGTGTTATCCACTATGAGGTAATTTTTATACACGTGACATAACCGCCGTCGTTCATCCCGTGAGAGGTGAGTAGGGACCTTCAATGTTTGTAAATATATAATAATATCCCCATACCATGGGTCCAAAGTTTAGATTAATAATATGTGCTCATCGATAAATGTATCTTCACAAACCAACTCCTTGGCCTTGCTTGGGAAATCCAATATAAGCTCCGCAAAAATTAACGATTTCTTCGATTTTTCCGAAACAAACTCAAGATTGAATTCTTGTAAGATGACAATCCATTTATTATATTTCCCCCCAATCATTCCTCAAGTGAGAACGAATTGAAATGGATTGACATGGGCTACAACCAATCTCCGGAGAAGGAGAATATATTGTCTCAACCGTTGAACCGCATGTACGGTAGCTAAGGCAAGCTTCTCAGCATGGGAATAATGGATCTCTGTGTCCATAAGATTCTAGATCAGATAGTATATGACATGCTCTTGGAGCTCCTCATCTAGTTTAACCAAAACCATACCAATCGTCTCCATGGACGTGGCCACATAAAATAGAAAATCATGGCTATAGTCTAGGGGACTAATCACCGAGGCCGATGCTAGGGATTGCTTAAGCACATTGAACGACTCTTGGGCTCACTCATCCCAACAAAAGGTGGTGTCCTTTTCCAAAAGACACATAAATCCTCTAGTCAACTCGGCAAAAATGACAATGAATATCCGTAAGAAGTTTGCCATGCCTTGCAAACATTGAAGATATCTAATGTTTTTCGGGGGAGACAACTGAAGTATTTCCTCAACCTTCAAAGGGTCGACTCTTATACCTTTCTTGGAAACAATGAATCCTAATAAGCGATGAGACTTCACACAAAATACGCACTTGTGAGGATTTAACCTCACCAAATAATGGCGACACCTTTTGAATACTAATCTCAAATGATAGGAATGACGCATTCTCATATGAGAATGAGTAGCAAGGTCATCCAAAAATACTTTGATAATTGATTTGAGATCATGGAAGTTCAATGTCATAGCCCGCTGAAAAGTAGGTACGGCATTCTTAAGGCCAAAAGGCATTTTTCGATATGCAAAAGTTCCCCAAGGACAAATAAATGCAGTCTTATGTTGGTCCTCAAGTTTAATTTGTATCTGATTGTATCTGGAAAAGCCATCCATAAAGGAAAAAACCTCGCTACCCACACACTCATCCAAAATATGATCAATAAATGGTGTGGAGAAATTGTCCTTAAGACAGGAACGATTCAAATCATGGAAATCAGTACATATGCAGATCGCTCTGTGCTTCTTATCAACCAGAATGGGATTTGAAACTCACTCTTTCAAGGGAACGGGATAGATAAAACTGACTTTCAATAGTTTCTCTATCTCTGCCTTAACCATGGGTGCTTACCTAGGATTCACTACACACAAGCATTGTCAAACAGGCTTAGCATAGGGATAAGACTTAATATTGTGTTCAACAATGTGATGGTGGATACTTGGCATTTCGTCATAAGACCAAGCAAAGATATCACAAAATTATTTAAATAGCCCGGTGTATTCTTGAATCTCAGCATGTGAACATTCTACCCCAATATAGACATTCTCTATCTTGCTAGGATCATGAGAGATATTGATAGGAATCGTTGGAGATATAATTTCCATGTTCCCATTAGCCATCGGACCAGGAGAGATTAATGGAACCATGGGACTACCAATTCTCTCACTAAGAACCTCCCTAAAGTCATCACGCTCCAAGTGGTCAAACTCGGGAAGAAAGTAAGATCTATGATGCAACTCTTCCCATTATGGCTTGACTCCTGACATGGCCTCAATAATCACTTCGTCTGAAGGAAAAACACTATCAAGGAAGTCATGTGCGTGAGAAGACTGAAGTACCCATGCAGGCAGTACATATGGGTCCTCCTCCTCCATCCATGAAGAGGAAGGACTAGCCTCTACAACACATCCAAGATTAGCTTGATAAACTACCATAGTTGTAGGCAACGAAATGTCTGTCACGATGGGCTCACTTGAAGTATTCGGTGTAGGAAGAATCCAAGGATCTTCCATATGACTCGTGTGAAAATACATCGATTTCACAGATGTCGAAGCCTCACCAAACCTAGACCCTATTATAAGGACAGGTGTAGGACAACTAAAGCTTCCCATAAGGGATGGATACATGCCCACACCCACACTCCCAGTTGCCGGCTGAGAGTGCTCTACAATCAGGATTGAAGCTCCCAAAGATGCGGTAACCAACGAATTATTGAATGACGTTTTATCAATCGTAACTATATTCCCATTAAATGGAAAGAATACAACGTGAAATAGTGAAGAAGCTACGACTTGCATACTATACATCCAATTCCTATTCCTACCCAACAAGAGATTGTATTCAAGGGGCGCATCAACCACCTCGACCTCTATCGTAACAGTCTTCCCTCCCAAATGGACTTTAAGGGAAGGAAGGATC
>LPNX010789565.1:1291-23210 GCA_001517045.1 Pseudotsuga menziesii | reverse complement strand
AGGTGCATGAATGTCACCCAGATCACCCCTGGAGTGCTCCAGTTAGCCTCCTTGACTGTAGGGAAGGCTAAGTTAGCCTCCTTGACTGTAGGAAGGCATGAAGATGACTGGGATGATGGTAATTAATGCTCCACTGATGTCAATTAAACTTAGGATAGTGGTTTAACTAGGCCAATTTGACCGAAAGAGTGTGTATGATGGTAAATGTCTCCAACAGATCCCATGCGGCCTAAACGATCTCCCATCAAATGCAGTCAATATGGTACCATATTTAGACAACTCAAGGGAAGCTAAACCCTTCCAACATGATAAATACATCACAGAAGCAACAACACCTTCATCAGTCATAGTGCGGTTGACGATCATGTTAAAACATTCTACATGAATCAAAAGAGACACATAGTAAGGCAAGTAAGGATGAAGTCTTGCGGTTTCAAATTTAATCGTAGAGGAAGAATTATCATCATTCACACCAAGGGTAGAAAGAAAATCCTTCCTTTGTGAAGGAAAACTCTGAAGTACTTCTAGTGCAGACATCGTACAAGGAGTGTGGCCCAAATCCTTAACAACAGAATAGTTCTGAGTGGCTCGGCCATTAGGATTGTGCCCTGAACGCTTAAGGACTCCCTTAGGAATGCGAGGTGCAATTTCAGGTTTATCCATAGGTTTTTCAATATGCAAAGGAGTCCCTAGTGGATCACGTTCCTTTCATGGGTTGGGTTGTGAAGAACCATAGTCCTTTGGATGGGTCACAACCTTCATAGCATGTACCATGTTAACACAACCATGACCACTATCCTCCAGTGGATCTTGATCCCCACCAGACTGATCATGGGTCCTTGAGTTCATGTTTTGATTGTGACATAAAGGGTTAGTCAGCATAGTTGAGCCCTGTGCTAAGAATCTCGAGGCTTCATCGATACAAGGGCACAAGTAAGTGAGGTGATCGTCCTTACGTAACTTGCAAGGAAATTTAACCTTACATTTAGGTTTCTTGTCCCCCCCATCATTACAGGCATTCTTGTCATTATTATTAGCATTTTCATTCCTATTCCCACCCTTATTATTATTCTTACCCTTATTTCTATTCCTTTCGGGTTGTTGGTTACTCTTATGGTCCGACAATTGTACCGAAAGCACACTCATTGTTTGGGTGGGTTGAGACAAAGCCATGGCTTGTCCTGAAGCAGATTGGTTGATTGACAATTGTTTGACCTGTTGTAAAACTGAATCCACAAGTTTATCTCTCGCACAACCAATAATTCCATTGGCATGTGGTCCAAGTTTAACTTTGGGGTCGAAACTAGAATGCAGAGCATTGGGAATGATCTCATATAACAAACCAGATTGAGCATAAATGAAATCTAGTTCATGTGCCCTAAAAAATTTTTTTTCCTTATTTTACAATCTGGATGTAGAAACATCCTTTGCTATATAAGGCAATAAATACTTAAGGAACCATTCGAGAAGGAATTCTGGCGGTATAAAGGCTTTAATCAACCTCTTTTGTCCAAGATATGTGTGGCTTTATCCTGCTAAAATGTCGACAAGAGTTCTGTACCAACGTCGTAATGCAATGGTACTTGGAAGTGGTTAAGAAAATTCATCACTTTGTCATCGAACAAAGAGAATGCCCCCTAGGTAACTCTATATACCATTTCACAGCAGGCCCTATAAGGGTGCATTGAAATAGCCTTAAACAGATCAAATCTTGGTGTAAGGAATTTGAATAGCACCATAGGTGAAAGGTAGTAACATGTTCGCTCATATCCTCTCTCGGTTTTCCCTCAAATATGGGTATGTCTGAGGGAAGCTTAATAGGGACAGCCGACCAAGCTGGGTCATGAGATACAGGATCGTTCGTCAATATCGACAAGTCAGGAAGATTTAGTGTTGTGAGGAAAGGGAGCCTAGGATGACTAGTTCGGTGCACCACTCCCTGATAGTTTTGATTCACATAGGTCTGATTACCATAACCACCATGGCCTTGACCATAGTTCCCTCCTCCCATTTGACCCATGTATGGTGGCATGGAAGCACCATACTGTGGTGTACTTTGACTATTCGGGGCTACACAACCATAATTTGGAGAGTAAGTGGGTTTTTGATACCCATACCCATAAGGTGGAGAAACTTGTCCATACTACATCCCATAATAAGGTCCATAAGTCATTGCATGAGATGTCCCATGAGATACTCCATAAGTAGGAATATACACTCCGAAAGTAGGAATATACGCTCCGAAAGTAGGACTATACATTCCAAAAGTATGAATATACACTCCAGAATTAGGAATATACATTCTGGAAGTAGGAATATAAGCTCCAGAAGTAGTAACATGACCTCTAGAAGTATGAACACGACCTCCCGAAACAATGGGCGGTACTTGAACCTGATACACAACTGGTTGAGAAGCAGCAATACAGACATGACTCATAACAACATTCTGGCCCGAAGGACCACATGAATGAGGTGGAGGGTGAACATTTGAAGAACTAGGGACAGAGGATGAAGGGACCTATGAAATTATGTACGTGTTGTTCGCTATAGTCACTCATCTTGGATCTGGTATCCTAATAGGATCACTAACCCTAGGCCTAGGAGGAATATGTGATAGAGCTTCCACTGCTGAGATGGAAGGTACAATGTGACTTGTGCTCCCAAACCTCTCCACATGGTAAGGAATGAGAGTTCCCCCAGGCGTAGTGTTAGGATCAAATTGAGTCGACATGAAATGCCAAATCATGTGTGGGAAAACCAAACATACCATAAGTACCATAACTAGTGCTCCCAGGTTCAAAATGAGTCTCATCATATTTCAGCATTCCATATCGGTGATGCATCAATGGGGGATCAACGCTAGATTAAGTAGGTCTATCATGAAAAGTACCTATCTTAGAAATTACACGACCTAACTCAGTCATATTAGGTGAAGGATCATAAGTAGGAGTAAACTCCCCATCTTCCACTTGAATGGGAGAGGGTGGTTCAGGAATACGTTCCACATGGTCTCCCATCATGTGTGAATCAATGTACGAAGTAGTCCACATGGACTGTTTATCTCTCTCTCCCAAAGGAGGAGGAGATGTAGAAGGTGGAAGTCCTACTAAACGACATGAACGGTGAGGAGCTGCACCCGAATCCACAATGACTCAAAAAATATAAAAGACTTGCTAATTACACAAACCCTAGGTAAGCTAACGTGCACAGAGCATACACCAATAAAATCTAAAGCCAAACACAAGCAATCAAGGGTAGGATAAGTGAGCTCCCGAATGAAGCAGGTATGTCTCTCCTAGGAGGGGCTTGAGACTCCCATACACAACAAGCGAAGGTACGTAGCTAATTATTGTAGCCTTCATATTCAATGAGTAAAGCGACTGTTATGTTCGACCCCAACTTGGTCGAGACACCATGAGAATAACCCCTAGAGAGTACTCCCTCGATATCCTAGATAAGGCCACTATAATCAATGCTTAGGCAGATAGTCACACGTGGGATTGACTGTATGGGAAGGGTAGCAAATCCTGAAACTCTCAAAAGATCCCCCAGATACAAATACAATCCTGGAAATATCTCCAGTGCAACTCAGTTATGACTAGGGGTCATCCCAATCAATAACCGCTTACACTGCCTCATGCTTAACTTCCTTTTGAGAGGAGGATCCCGAGAAACACTGGTTGTACTAAGGAATTTCACACACTCACCTGTACAGACACATACATGTTGTTGTTTAGTGGTCTTGGAGAATTTACTCACAATGAACTATTCCAAGACCCTAAAACCTAATCTTGTTGGTGAACCCTATCAAATAAAATAATGTAGTTCATTTTAATTAAGCATTCTTTTAATTGGCTTTATTACCCAAAATAGGNATTTCAAATTTAAAGCAATTTCATTGGCTAACACATGATGACATGGAATTTGAATAAAAGTTAAAAGGCCCATTTTGAGTTGAAATTTCCTCTAATGTGGCCATGCAACTAATGGCGTTATGACACAACATGAAGCAAATTGCACACATAAAAATCAATGCAAATGCATTATGTCCATGAAAAACAGGGTATGCTACTACGTGAAATGCACAATTGTCTTCAAATGATAAATGCAAGCATCCCTATATGAAATCCTGACTAATACTTCAAAGCAAATCTAGTGCAAGTACTATGCAAAATGCAAGATGCAATGCATAATGATAATCAAATATTTTGGATTTTTTGAAATAAAAATGAGATATTAAATCAAAAGAATGATTCTACAACCCCTAGACTCTGCAAGCACAATAAATCAACACTCAAGAAAAGTACTAAGGTAAAAGAAATCTAATGCACTAATCCCAAAACAAAAAATAAAAAATGTAATGATAAGAACATTCTTCAAAAAAGAGATTTTACGCTAAAAAAAACGTCTTTGGTCAGAAATAGAGGTGTATACAGACTCTAGCAGTATCAAAGGAGACTCAGTAATCATCCAGATTCACCTAGAAACAATCAGTCTTCCTCTATAATGCAAAACTAAGGGCATACATGACTATTCGTAGTAAACCCGCATGTGTACGTGGAAATAGCAATTCAACCCGCGTATATACACGAATATGAGTTAAAAACTCATGTACAGGAAGAAAGGTGCATAAAAAATACAGGCAAATAGATAGGCTGAGACAAACTTCACACCAATTAGACACTATCAGGCAAACATGCCCCTAGACCCGACACAGAAACAGAGACAAAACATCAATTCAAAGTCATTGAATGCCGATAGAGAACCCCCAAAGGACAACTACTAGGAACTCCTTAGTAGATTCGCCAATTCTGTTATGGAGAGAGATTTCTATGGCTTGGGGTAACATAACAGATAGCTTGACTCTAAAAATCAATCCTTTCCAATATGCAAGAGAATTCAAATATCTAAGACTAAAGGATCAGACCTTGTACCTTATTCTGGGCGGTTGAAGTAGATCCCCGTTGAGCTTTCCAACTTCAGCTTGAATTGATGAATCACTTCCTCAACAACAAGTAAACAAGACAAGCATACTATGTATATTGGTGTTAGATCTACTCTAGCATATATAATCAACAATGTATAAGCATTTGAAATCATCCATGGATAAAATATTCATTCAAACATACATTATTGGATAGGAAAAGATATTTCTATTAATATAAAATCAAAGATTACAATGAATACAACCTCTATCGGCACGTCTGCGAATCAGAGAAACTGAATCCCCCACTTGGGCCTCCACCACCTCAATCCTGCATCTCTCAATAGCAATCTCACAAGCAAAAGGAAAGCTTGGGAAGAACACTAAAGTGCTCCAAGGGACAAAGGGATGCAGACTCAAGCACAAGTTCCGACAACAATGGACTATAATTTCTTTGATCTCAATTCTCTTATGCCTTCAATGTATCTAAAGGGTTCCTTATATAGCTTTTCAATGGGGTAATGAAAGGTCAAATCCAAGCGATGTCAAGGCATATGGAAGGCTAGGAGACAAGTGAGTCGGATCCATGTCAAGGAAAATTCCAAAAGGATTTGGATTTTGTACACATCCTGATGTACGCGGTTTTAGAGGTCAAACCCACGTATATACGTGATAAGGGGTTTAAAAGTCATGTATATCAATTTTCACATGTTTTTAGGGATGGTCTAGGAAACATCAAAGGACAAAAAATGGTCCAAGGGGTCTACGGAGTCTGCAGAGGGACAAGGGAAGGCCATATATGTGTGATTCACTTGGTGTGGTAAAATCAGCTATAACAGTGACAACATATAAGATTCTAAGAGTTGTTTTTTACTGGACCTCTATGTTTTCTAATGTCTATAAGGATACCACTACATGTCATCAGTTCCGTATTTTTGATGGTAAGATAAAGATGGTTCCACTCCCTCTTAATCCAATTTTAGTAGAGGAACCCTTTCAGTAGTGGGGGTTAGATTTCATTGGGGAAATAAACGAAAATTATTCAGGTCAACATAGATGGACTCTAAAAGTAACTGATTAATTCACAAAATGTATTGCAGCTATACCCACAAGGATAGATACAAATTCTATGATCATGACATTTTTGGTAGGTTTGGTTGTCCCAGAAGAAATGTGATACATAATGCACCCTCCTTCAAATAAAAAAAGATGATAAGATTTTTTCATAAGTATCACATCAATTTGAACCATTCTACTTTTTAATATCCATGAGGAAATGGACTGGTTCAATCTTCCAATAATATATTGGTAAGGATAATGAAAATTTTGCGAGAAGAAAAAAAATGAGCTTGGCATAAAAAACTGAAATATGCTTTGTGGGATGACAATATCAACACAAAAAGGGCAATTGGAATGTCACAATTCCTATTAGTTTATGGATATTAAGTAGTTTTTCTAGCAACTTTGGGATTTCATGTCATGAAATTATTGCAAGAGCAGGAAGATTAACCAAATCATATGAAAATAAGGATCAATCAGATATTAGAACTAAATGAAATAAGGGACAATGCCTGTGATAAAGTGCAAACACATCAGGAAAAGATGAAGAATACTTTTCACATGAAAATTAAGGATAGCTTTAGATTGATGATTTGGTCTTGAAATGGGATGCTATTAGGGAAGATAAACATGGAAATTTTGATCATATGTAGGTACATACATTATAGTAGCATACAGAAGGGATAATGCATTCATTTTGTAGTATCAAGATAGGTCTTAGCTGAAAGGAGGCCCTGTAAATTCAAGATTTCTAAAACATTACTTGTCTTTAGGGTAGAATTTAATTTTTGTACCATAGAATGTATATAATTCTTTACATTCGAATAAGTACAGATGGTGAGCCAAAATATTTGAATCCCATAGAGAAGGTCCTACGATCTTGAGGTGTAACCATATTTATTTATTTTTATTTTTATATACAGAAAAATAAAAAATTAGATGTGTGAAGTTTGAGGTTTTGTAAGACAGGAACTAGTCTACGGGGTTATCTACTACCTCACAGGGAGGATATCATCCCTAATTGGAGAAATATGTTTGCACCATTTTTAGGATAATAGATTGGAAGGGGTTAGACCAGTTAAAATCATGGGTAAGGTATGAATTTTGTTGTATCATACGACCTAGAGGTGTGCAGAAGGGGTTATGAATTTCATGAAGGATTTATTCTTATATTTGAAATGAAAAATGTTGAAAAATTCCTAATTACAACGTTTCATATAAGATAAGTATGAAAAATCTACTTCAGAGTTATGTCATGGTAGGAATCAATGCTATAGATCTACAGCGGAGAAGATTGATGGCCACAGGTAATTCCATATAGGTAAGATGCATGGTTTAAAAAAATTTCATTACCTGCGGAATGGTGTTAACTTGCATATGTAGTTATCCATCAGATGAAAATGTGGAAATAGATATATGCCCATTAGAAGTTCCCCTCATTGAATGTGCAAGAGGAATAAAATTCTCAAATCAACAAAATTATGTAGGTCCCGCATTTTTCAACGGTGAGGATCGAAGGATGAAGGAGATATATAGATCTAATGGATTCCACTACATGAATTTGCACAAATAAAATAAGTTTCAAAATCAGTGGAATTTTTTATATCCTGCACACTTTTATAGCATAGATTTGAAGCTCAAAGAGATGTACGGTGGGTATGAATTCCTTCAATAGAACATGTGTAGAAAAAGAAACTTTTTAGATTTGTGGAATTTGGTAGGCCTGAAAATGTTCAATGGGGTAGATTTAAGTGGGGTTTTTATCTACAGTTCTAATAGATTCTACTGTGTGAACAAGAGAGAAGTAAGTTTAGCTAGAAATTAGTAGAATCAGCTAGGATCCTCAGGCTCTGATGGCTTTGATCAAGCCTCCATCTAGATCAACAATCAGGATAAATTCCACAGTTGGAAAGCGTATGGCACAATAAAATATCGAGACTCAATAGAATGTGGTAGGGACCACACTATTCAATGGTCCAGATGAATTCATGATCAAGATGAACAGACGATACTTATTCTACTGGTTAAAGGTGCGAGGAAGAATAAACTTGGTGAGATTGCAGAATGAAGTTAATGGGCATATGAAATAGAGGGCACATATTTGGTCTGAAATATCTATGGCTTGAGATCATTTCGCTATCTAAACATGCACACTCAAATTTGAAGGGAAAATAAATGAAACTGGGTAGACAAGGAATAATTGGATAGTTCATATCAATGTGCATTCAGATCAAAAGCAGATAATTTTTTCAGAAAGGGAAGTTGCATGATTATTAAGAAGACTAATATTAGGGGAAAGAGGTGAGTAAAAAGTGAAAGTAATTAACGGTGAAGATCAATAAAGGGATAGATCTGTGGTTATAATTCAATGCAAAACTGATATTGGCAAGGAGAATAAGGGATTTAGCATAGAAAAGAATGAGGATGTATAATTTAAACAAGGAGAAAGATCAGCAACTCAATATCAAGGATACAGGATGAATAGATGGGAGCTATATCCACTAGGTAAGATACAAGAATGATATGAAAGATAAAATAATATAAAAGTAGATGCACATTGAATTAGGTCATTTATTTATTTGTGCATTGAAAAGCGAAATCTGAGGACTGTGCAGAAGCAGCTAGTTCATACAAAATCCTTGGACCACATGTCAATAGACCAGGTAGGTTACTTATCCCCACTGAGAAAGTATTTAAATGGATAGGGTAGAATAGGTATAGGCCCTGATCCTAGAATGATAGAAGATTGAAAAGTTGGTTAAGGATAAATATTCATAAATTTTTGACACAATGCTTCTAAATGGATCTATAGAAGTTGGTAAAAGAAATTAAAAATCATTAAGGAACAAGGGCCAAAAATTCATAGTGTTTACGGGTCAAATTTCCATTATTTTTATATGAACCAAAACCTAAATTGTCCTAAGTTTATCGACTGATGTGCTAGTAATTACTCCTCTTTTGATAGATTAACTATGGATTATATTAAATCTAAAATCCCATGTCTAGTTAGGCCTCTCATTATCAGGAATACCCTCTCATTTCATGTTGAGTTCACTCAAAATTCCAAAGAGTTCAATGAAGAAACAATAATCGAGTACTTTAGAAAGTCTACTATTGAACAAAAGTAGGATTTATTCAAAATTTTCTTTAAACCTGATATCCAATTATAGAATCAACCCTTCCCTGTTGATTCTAACTTGTTTAATGAAGAAAACTAATGTGCCATAGCCCTCATGTGTCAATTTATAGGGCTGGATACATATATGTATGTTACAGAGCCGTTAATGAGTCTGTTATTTTCCGTTAGCACTGGTCAGGTTGAATCAGAACAGTAAGGTAAGTCAATCTAGTCTTCTTCCCTTAAATTAGATGAATTTCTAGTTGAAAATATTCGTTGTCAGCTAGTGGATTTCCACAAAAGAAGATGCTTTAGGTTTCAGTATTCTCTGCTAAAGATGTTCATTTCATTCAATGAAGAAAAATTACATCTTCCTGAAATGGTTCTCAGAGAAGAAATGAACAGGGATTACAAAAAATTCATTACAAAGGTTTATACTTCATTCATTCAGAAGAAATTACCTAGGATTTTTCCATAGATGAAAGAGATCTTGTAGCTCTCTCGTGAAAAGGGAAATTGAGACTAGTTTCTATTTGAAATAGGTACAATGATAATATTATATGGGCTTGTTCATCAATCTTGTATGCTACCTACATTTTTGATTGTCATACTATTTTCTTTGCAGCTAACTAGATAGAAATTGATAGTGGAAGATGAGCATTTTCTTAATTTTAAGAAGTCTTCAGAGATCAAGTTCCCATAGGCTCTAGGCCCATTCATTATTAAGAACAAGTTTTCCCTTCCAATGATTAAAATATTGTTAATAAAAATGGGGTTTCAAACTAAGGCTTCCATAAATTATGATCCCCATAATATTATTTCTATTAGAAGAAAAGTTAATAAGAATAATCCCTTTGAATACTTTGAAGTTACAGGTCTATCTGAGGCTTGAAATTTGTTGGACTACCCCCATAATACTTAGGTTGTTGTCAACATGCAAGAATAGACCACTTCCTTAGTAAAGGAATTCATCTCACTACATCTTGGTGTTTTAAGATTGGTTCTTATTTACAACCAAATCTCATCATCAACATGTGATAAGATCCTAAAAATCCATGTTTTCCCTCATTCCCAAATATTGAAGTGAAATCCTTAATCTAGATGCCAAACTTTCACATAAAAACCTAGCACCCATTTTACACTTAAGATTAGGAGTGGTACCTTCTTCAGCACCACCTGAGTTGTGTTGAATATAGGTGGTGGCACCTAGCACCATTCTATCATCAAGGAGCAGGAGCGGTGCCATTGGTAAAATGTGAAAAAGAGAGACTTCACGAAGCTTCTAAATCAAAATAATTGTGGCAGGCTTTATCCCTATTCACCTGGTTCAGTTGAGCTCGAGGTCCACGCTTTGGGGATATCCTATCCACCTCACCAACCTAAATATCAACAATATCTATCCATTTGAGGCATATAAAGACATGCTCATACCCCATGGTTGAGGAGAGAGCAAAGTCATGATGTCATTTTAACATTTTGGCCTGATCAATTAATAGTGAGCATATAGGACCAAGTTGGAGATATTGGGGATAAGACTTCAATTTTTTAGAGGAGTGCATCAACACTAAGGAACATGTTGTAAACTCTTTCATTATTTATCAATGCAAAGTTGGTTCCTTTCCCATATACTTGTTATGTGTAATCTTTCATGTTTATATTGGATTTTTTAGTCACCAATATAGATCTATAGATGTTGTTCTAGTAATTTTGATCTTTTGTGTTTTGATGTGTTTATGCACGTATTTTATTGGAGATGTTTCTCCATAGGTGAAGAGCCACATCATTCCATTACAGATCGTATTCTAGGTGTCTGTAGGTTCTAGGAGAATTTTTCTAACCTTGTTGTAAACTATTTGTTCGGGATCAGAACCATTAATATTAGAGGAACAACTTCTGTCTACAGAAGGTGTGACATTATTGACAACAAATCTAGAAACTCCGCTGGGGAATAGCTTCAACATATCTGATCTTCCTTAGCGTTTGAACGCTTGTCTAAATTTGAGCTCCATATTTTATCATTTCAGTCATATCTACCATCTGACCTAGTTAGGTTTTCGGTTGGTATCATCAGATCTCTTCAGATGTGAACCATCCTGACTTTCTATGCTCTTTATTACTGTTAATTGATCATTTTTGATGTTGGTTTGCCAAATTTTAACTTTGTTTTTTCTCTCTTATTGCGTTTTGGATATTTGCAAGGAACCACATTTGTGCAATGGGAAATAAGAAGTGCCATCGCCTATGCATAGATATCAAGAAGCGGTGCCATCACCTGTGAGTAGTTAGAAGGAAGTGATGCCTCCTCAGAAACACTCTGTCAACAACCCTCTAGAAGCAGTGGCAATTAGGTTTTTCCAGACCTCTACTTTTTCAAAAATTTTAAAGGAATTTTCGGTTTTCGGATTTTTGGTTTTTAGTTGGCATTGTCCAGACTTGTTTGCAAATACCTCAGTGTTCCAAATCTGAAAATTTTTATGTGGTAAATGCTTGTTTGTTAGAATCAAAAGGATAAGTTAGGTTCATCATTGTTACTGCTTGGAAGCTTTAGCTCAGTTAGATCTTTTCCTACTATTGGATAATACTAAAAGGAAAGCATTGTTTGATTGGTTTGTTTGTTTCCTTTTTTCTGTTAAGTTAGTGAAGGACTTCTTTTTACTCTGAAAAAAAAAGAATTTTTTTTTGGTTGAGATTCGTTTGTATTGTTGTTTGAGGACGAATTGTTGGACCTCTGATTAGTCTCATAAGCTTTTAGATCTCCATTTTTCTTCCTTTTATTTCATATTGTCATCTCATCAAAAGAAAAATAGTGATAGTTTTAAGTTAGATATTTCTAGTTTAATAGAAAATTTGAAAAAATATTGAATATGCCTTTGATTGCTTTCTGTCTTTCTTCTTAGGTAAGAGATCTCACCCTATATGCTTGTTTTCAAAAGATTTGATTTGAAGAAGTGTTGTTTTCTTGTATTCTCAAAAAAGGATTGTTTAGTGTAGTTGTTTGGGAAATTTTTGGTTTCAAAGAAAATTTGAAAATAAAAATACTCTCTCCTTCCCGTAATGAGGCATACTCTGAATGGGAAAGTGAAAGAACTTGCATTTCATACTTGCATGGTTTTACATTTTTGTCGAAATTCCATGCATTCACCTAACCTTCCAATTTAAAATTAATGGTAGTTATAGGTCTAAAATTGTATATAAATTTGAGTGATAGGTTAGAGACATGTTTAGGTGTTGTAAAACACAGGAGCCATTGTTAATTTTTCTACACTACAACCCAGGACTCGCGCGGTCCTTCTACATACCATCAGTATGTCGAACGATGTTTCACGTACCCTTGAGGTATATAAAAAGGTACTTCATGTACTCGATTGTATATCAGAAGGCCCCTTGTGAACGATTGTGCATTAGACAACACTACTACCGATTTTAGCTCCCACATATCTTGAGTATATAGGGAGACCCCACTAGGATACATTGTCCATATAAGAAAATCCATTTGGTCATCTTGTGTGGAGAAATACATCGAAAAAAATGTTCAGGGAGATTACTACGCATGTAACCTTGTGGTATATCATGAGTTGCACCTGCTTGACAATCTTGGTGAGAGACCAACTATTTGAGATCATCGTATCATTTAAGTTTGCTTGTCGGCTTGTAGCTTGAGTGGGAGAAATTTTTGTGTGTTTTTTATTAGTTTTGAAACCCTAGGTTAGATTAGTGACTATGCAATATGGTTGAGTTTCAGTTGAGATGATCCAGAAGAACACAGAGCTTACCACCTGATTTTCCTCTTGTTACGGGAGAAAGTCTAATTGAAGCCATTAACCAAGGAGCTACAACTAGTTCCCATGAGGAAGAAAATATAGTTGTAGAAGTGGATGCCAATTTTCTTCTTTAATGAATCCCTTGGTTCAACAGCCTCCTATGGCTGATACTTCCTTTCATCCACATATGGAAGTTTGTACAGATAATCCTAATGCACCTAAGTATGTTTTGGATGCTCTGTTTTGGAGAAATTTCATGGGTCAGGACATTTCCCCATTCAGGGTTAATAGAACCTTTCCTGAACAAACTTCTGCAAGTGAAGAAGAATATAGACAAATCCAAGAATCTATTCACCGTGTACGATATTTTCAAGAGAGAATTCAAAGGCTAGATAGATTTTTGGCCTTACCTACACCTCACACTGAATCTATATCAGCTAGAGTACCTCGTAACATAGATCCTTGTTCTGTGGCTGAAATTAGAGCTTCTATCGATGGTCATCCAGCATATTTTGAGACTTCTTATAATTGAGGTCAAACCTCCAATTTTTCCCATGCAGTTTTGAATACTAGGTCTGTCTCTTGTCATCCCACACTTTCTATGGCTGGGGGGTAACCTTCAGTTCCAGTAGTGTCTGTACCTTCTAATGATGGGGGAAAACCCCTGGCACAACCTATGTTACCCACTAGTGGAGTTGTTAGTAATAATAGGAAAACCTCTGCTATAGGACAATCTGCAGTATATGTTCCTCCCACCAACACAAATATGGTAAACCCTACTTCAAGTTCAAGTTAGCACTTAGTGGCACAAACTATAGTTAATCAATGCTCGGGGGGTGATCGTTACCTATAAAATAAAATTCCTCTAGGAAACATGAATTACCAACCTACCCCTATAGGAATGTCATATACTGGAATTCCATACCTTGAGAATACATTTACACCATGGGGGAAATCCAATTGGTCTTACATGCCATCGATGAGAGGAATACCTATTCATACTACTGGAGGTGCCGGAGGACCACCTTATGGAGGTCCTCCATTGGGGGGGGCGAGCAGTCCTCCTCCTAATGGTCCTGATGGTCCTAGTGGTCCTAACAGTCCTCCTCTTTGTTGTCTCGAGGGTCCTGGTGGTTCTGGTGGTCACGAGGGTCCTGTTGGTCCTCCTCCTAATGGTACTAGTGGTTTTGGTAGCCCTAATCCTAGAGGCCAATATTTGGGAAGTACATCATCTCATCAGACATTTCAACAATCTATGTATCAGTCAACCTACGACCCTATTGGTCGATACGTGACTTATGAATACTAACAGTATGTTGAACCCAATCCTTAGTTACCCTTCCTAGCAAATTTGGATTTACCTGATTTATTGAAATTGATAAATGATCCCATTTGACACAACCCCTTGTGGCCCACAATTTCGGTAAAGATTCCATTAGACATTCCAAAATTTGATGGAAAGCAGGGAGATGATCCAAAAAACCATGTTTTTAGCTTCCATCTATGGTGCTCATCAAACTCCTTGATGGATGATTCTGTCTGTTTGAGACTCTTCTAGTGCACATTAACCAGTACAGCTACAAAATGGTACATTGAACTTCCACAAGATGCATTTGTGGACTTTAGCTCTCTGGCAACTGTCTTCCTCACACACTTTCAGCCACCCATTCATTATGAAATGGGTCTATCTTTTTGACCTCTTTTTGTCAAAATAACTCCACACACATATCTGATCATATCCATGAGTGGAGAAGGTGGAGAAGGCTCATTAAAGATCCTATCGTAGACAAAATCTTAGCTAATTGGTTTATGAAATATTTGTTGCCACCTATTTCCCAAGATGTGGCCATGGAAGGTGCTGTCACTGAAGAGTAGGTTATCAGTTGCACTCAGTATCTGGACTTGGTGTATTTCGAATCTGAAACTTTGTATGACCTTATTCCTCAAGTTCCTCGTCCCAACACAGACCCGTCTAATCCACTTGCAGGAATTCCTATCGATGGGGTTATCAGTTCAATCCAGTCCCTCTCGACAAAAAAACCTGCCAAACAACCTAGCGCTTCTAATAATGCTCCTTCTAATCCTACTGTTTCCATCGAGGTGAATTCTATTAAAAGGACATAGTCATCCGGTAATAAGAAAAGGGGAAAAGTTAAAAAATAAAACCAAGAAACCAACAGGAAAATCCCAAGCCTACTACCCCAAAGAACGATAATAAAGGAAAAAATAAATCTAAATATCCTTACCTGTTGTGTGGTGGTGATCATTTAATGAAGGAATTCCCCCACCATGATGAAATTAACAAATTTTTAAAGAATAAACCCATACCAGTAGTTCTTACTGATCCTTTTTCTTCTCAGCAACAACTGATAGACCACATGTCTAATCAAGGAAATTCTAGTTCTAGAGAGGAATTCTGAATGATGTCATTGAAAACCCTTAGTTTAACAACTCATATTTAGTCATATGACAAGCCTAAGGAGAAGAAAAAATGAAAATACTTCTCCAGATAAAGCTCCTCCCATTGGTTCTCTCGCATCCTCGTCTAATGGTCCCCTAACTATTGAGAAGACTAAGCTTGACATGACTTTGTATCTTCCCAAGAGTAGTCTTAGGAAGGTTGTTTTTAACCCTAATTCTTGAGCTGCACAGTTCTATAACGTTGTTGAAGATCTTGCTCAGGAACCGTGTGCAATGTCTACCTTAGAAGTGCTCCAAAGCTGTCCTCCACAAGACAAAAACTTGTTGACTGCCTTAGGAGCCCTGGACGCAGATAACACAAATTTGATCCATTTCAATGTGGAGAACTACAAATCTATATTGCCTCACCAACTCACTTTTCAAATCATAACAAAAGTAGTTGGAAAACATATCTTTAGGAATTTTCTAGATGAAGGTGCTTCAACGTCATTTTTGTCTCTATCTTGTTGGAAATCCATTAGCTCTCCCAAACTTATGAAATCACTAAAGACCCTGAAAGCATTTGATGTAAGAGGTTTCCAACCCCATGGTCTCGTGCTAGAACTTTTAGTAGAGCTATGGGGAAAATTTTTTTCCATTCAGGTAGAAGTAGTGGATGCCTCGTTAGACTACAATCTTCTCTTAGGAATAAATTGGTTTTATGCTATAACCGTTGTTGCTTTGATGGTATTTAGAACTCTCTAGTTTCTGCATTTCGGAAGAATTGTGACAATTGATAAACTTGATTTATGTACACCGGATGTTTCTAACCATATGCTAAATAACGTACCTATGCTAGGTCAGTCCCCTCCTCCCTATAAGTCGATTGGGGTGGGTATGCTAAAGGAATTCACCCTTATGGGCATGTTCCCATCAGCTCCTTCTAGCACAAAGACGACGACTGTCAATATGATCTCTACATTTGGCTATGATCCCAAGGGGAAGCAAGTTGTTGAGTCATCCTCCCATATCCCGCATGAAGTAGTTTATGATGCTATCCAATATGTTTTTGATGCTCATATAGATTATCTTCATCTTGTGGCTTTAGATCCTTACCACCTTCCCTACTGGTTAGAACCCTCTCTTCCTACTCTGGATTATCTCTCCTATACTTTTCCATCGAATGATTCCATGATAGAGATTATGAGTACAAATGAATTAGTATGGGAGGATCATCACCACAGATCCTCATTCCTCCCCAACACCAGTTTGACAGATAATTATTTTGTATCTCTCTTGGGTATTGATATTGTCGACACTCCACAAACACCTGTGTTGATGTAAGATTCTGAATCTGAAGGAAATCTATGCAACATTACTAAAACAACTATGATTGACATATCAGTTAATACTGGAACTATTGAAAATTTTCACTTATGGTAGAACTGTGCAATGGAGGAAAGTGAAGAATATAAAGAAATTTTCAAGGAATTTTGAGATATTTTTTTAATGGTATTATGAAGAAATTCCTAGGATAGACCCATCTATTGTGGTCCATGAAATCAAAACCTATCCCACATCCAGACCAGTTAGGAAGAAATTGCATCAAGTGCATCCTCAGAAGGCTACAACTATCAAAGCCAAAGTCAAAAAACTTTTGAAGGCATGATTCATCTATCTTGTACCCCTGATGGAATGGGTATCTAACATCGTTTCTATGAAAAAAATGTAGGGAACTATTAGAGTCTACATCAATTTTTGAGACTTGAATAAATCTTGTCCTAAGGACAATTTTCCAACTCTCCATATCGACTAGATTAATGACAAACATGCTGGAAGTGTCATTCATGGATGGATTTTTTGGCTACAATCATATTGAGATATTTCTCATCGATTAGCACAAGATGGAATTTTTATGCCCATGGCAAACCCGCACCTATAGGAAGTTATCCTTTGGCCTCAAGAACATTGAAACCACATTCCAACGTTCCATGTCCCATGCATTTCATGACCTTAAAAACATCACTGATCTGTACCTCGATGACCTCCCTGCACATTCACAGCAACGGGAAGACCATCCTCAACATCTTAGAGACATTTTCTTGAGATGTTTCCATTACAAAATATAGTTGAATCCACACAAGTGTGATTTTTACGTTGATATGGGACATCTCTTAGGCTTTGTGGTTTGTAAGGATGGCATCTGGATTGATCCATTGAATATTGCTGCTATACTTTCCCTACCTTCCCCAACCAACATCCTTGAGCTCCAAAGTTTGCAACGGAAGGAAAAATTTCTTCGTCGTTTTGTTTGTAACTTTTTTGAGAAAAGGCACGGTTATATGCTTCTCCTCAAGAGGGACACTCCATTCTTCTAGGGTGACCAGGCCAAGTGAGCCTTTGATATTCTTAAGCATGCTATGAATAATTCACCTATTATACATGCTCCAGATTATTCAAAGGATTTTCTCTTATATGTTGTTGCCTCTACTACTACCATTGCAATGGTTCTAGATCAAGAGGATCGGAACCACCAAGAACACGTGATATACTACACGAGTAAGAATCTTCTTGATTCTGGAACTTGATACCCACATGTGGAGAAGTTAGCATTGGCTATGGTCATTTCTGTCCAAAAATTTCTTCATTACGTCTTTCTTCACACCACCATCATACTTGATGAACAAAACCCTATGTACTACATCCTGACTCATCATGTACTAGGGGGGAAATATTCCTGTTGGATTTTCATCCTGTAGGAGTTTGACCTTGACTTTGCCAGAGCTATTTCAAAGAAATCACTGGCCTTTGCAGAGCTGATGTGTGACCTTCCCTGTGCTTTGATGGATTCTAATCCCTGTGATTCATTCCCAGATGAATTTCTATTCTCGATAAGCATGACTGACCTGTGGTAAGGAGATTCAATCATTTATCTCCAGACACAGATATTTCATCCCAATATATCTTGTGATGATCTTCGCCGCATTCATCAGCACATGAAATACTACCTTATCATGAATGATACATTGTACAAGCATGGTATAGATTATGTTCTCTGGCAATGACTCACCCATGAATAGGATGAACATGCTCTCAATGAATTCCACTATATATCACGTGGCAGTCATCTTTCTGGGATGGCTACAGCTTTGCAAATCCTTCAAGCTAGATATTTCTAGCCCTCAATATTCAAATATTGTCATGAGGTTGTTAAGAAATGCCCACCCCGTCAACATTTCTATCGAAAAAAGTGCACCCACCCTGCTCTAATACACCCCATCATTTTCTTTGGCCCTTTTTCCAAATGGGGGATATATTTTATGCATTGTAATCCTATCTTAGCCAGGGAGTATGGTTACATCATAGTAGATGTGGATTATTTCACTAAATGGGCTAAGGCTATGCCTATGTATGCAGAGGATGGTACGAATGCCTCCCTCTTCCTTTTCAATCATGTAGTTACTAGGTTTGGAGTTCCATAGCCTATAGTCATTGATCATGGATCACATTTCCGGAATCTGATGATGGCTGAGTTAAGTGCTAAGCTGGGTTTTCCCCATGAAAACTCAATTCTCTATTATCTGTAGGATAATGGTCAGGTCGAGGCCATTAAAAAAGTATTAAAAACCATGCTGCATCAGATGGTTGGAGATCATAAATCCAACTTGCACTAGACTCTCTTTTATGCTCCTTGGCATTATAGAACTTTAGTAAAAATAGCAACTACTTTTACCCCCTTCCAATTAGTTTATAGACTAGAAGTTATCCTACCTATTCAATGCCAGATTCCGTCTTTAAAACTTATCGTTGAACTTCTCCCCAATACTTCCACCAAGGAAGAAATATTTCTATACCTAAACAATATTGATTAAACTAGATGAGATGATGCCTTATTCAATGAGGCACATAAGAAATGCGTCAAGGCGTAGTATGGAAACTCTATCCAACCTTGTGTTTTTAATGAAGGTGGCCTAGTTTTAACCTACGACTAGAAACATGATAAACTAGGAAAATGGAATTCTGAATCAATGTGGTACAATACTTTTATCATTTCTAAGGTTTTAGAGAAAGGGGCCTATGAGCTTATACATTACAATGGAATCCCCTTCATGACACCTCGCAATGGGTTGTACTAGAAGAGGTACTCACTACTACATTTCGACCAAAAATCCGACGGCCGTCATGTCGGATTTTCGACACTTTTCTGTCGCATGTACGACACTTTGATTTTTTTTTAAGCGTCGGAAACTTGTCGTCGATTATCCGACACCTAAGTAACCGTCGGTTAAGCGACACTTCAGTAACCGTCGGTTAAATTTAAAGCGTCGGTTAAGCGATAGAATATTTTCGACGGTAGTGAAATTTTTTTGAGAAAATAACCTTCATGTCGTCGGTTAAGCGATAGAAGGTCCGTCGGATAAGCGACGGTTAGTCCATTTTTAAAAAAAAATTATTGCAAAAAATATTGAGGAGCCGTCGCTTAAGCGATGGTTATAGAGAGTAACCGTCGGATAAGCGACATCAAGAACTGTCGCTTAAGCGATGGCAGGGAATATTTTTTTTAAAAAAAATATTTCAAAATCGGGTACTCTGCAATTGATGATAAAGTAATTGTCTACATTGTTCTACATATTTACTGACCAGATCCAATGGAGAATCCGGATAAGCCAAGATACAGGATAGTTGACCTTTCCCATAATGTGTGAATATTGGATCAAGCATTCTGCAATTCGAATTTCTGATTTAACTCCTGTTATATAATATTGATAATCGATGAGATTCAACAAATTATTTTACTCACCGATGAACTTCTATCCATCCATGAAAACATCTTGAAGTTGGCTATATCAATCCCTTGAATGTGGATCTCAATTGGTACAGGACGCACACCAGGTGGAAAATTGAAAAGCCCATGTGCGGTAGCACCAATCCACTCTCCAAGATCTTTAGCATTTGCAAGTGAAGTGGAAAGCGCAATAATACGGATACGATTTTCAATTTGGCTTGAAATATACCTCATTCTAGATACAGTTACCTCCAGTATTGGACCACCCTCTCCTCCAATTAAATGAAGTTCATCCACAATGAAAAGGCTGACTTGCTGAACCAGTTTGCGCTGTTTCCATCTCCGAGACAAAGCATCCCATTTCTCTGGTGTGCTTATTGTTATCTGGCCCTTTTCAAGGAGCTTCAAATCAGTTGTAGATTCACCTGTCAGCTCAACTACTTTCAGTTCCAATCCTTTGCCAAATTTCTGCTCCCAATCCCGATATCGCTCTTTGGAAAGAGCTTCTATAGGATCAATATAGACACATCGAAATACACTGTCTGTGCCTTTTTGATGCAATCGTAGTAAAGCAAACTCAGCACAGATAGTCTTACCACTACCAGGTGGTGCTGCAACTAAAAAATTATCATCTGATTTATAAAGCACAGTAAATACCTGAGTTTGAATAGGATTGAAGTGTCTAAACTATTGATAAAGTGCTTCATATGAGGGATTTCTTAACGCAGACACAGGAAGTGGCTGCAAGTCTAGCAACTCAGTTGGAGGTGGGTATTTCTCTGGAAAAATAAGATGTCTAAATGAAACTGGCAATATTGTCTGTGACCCTAAATGAAACCGGCCTTGAGATGTAGTCACCCTATAAGACCTCGGATTGGAAATATTGAAAGTCTCTTCTTTAGAGGTACTGGGGGCAATTGATTGATCTTCTTCAATTGGCTGTTCAATTTCTTCAGGGAGAGGTTGCAGATCATCGTGGGAAAGACTTTGATGAAAAACAATTTCATATTTTACTTTCTTATAAAAATCTACTCTTCCTGTCTGTGGCTTGAAAATAAGTTTCCCCCTAATACATCAGCAAATCATAAGCACTGTCTACCTCTTCTGAGATCCTTTGCTGAGGGGTGGGTGTGGAGACAGGAAATCCTTGTCCTCTTCTTATTAACACTATCATGCTTACTATTTGAATAAGAACTCAAAAAGGACGAACAAAAACCCCTAAAATATAAATTAACCCGGTTCTTAAAAAAAAATTATACCAGGAGCAAGTGAATATTGTTTCCCTACAGCAACCACATGAGTAGGAATGATATATGCAGTATAGGCCACCTGCAACAAAGCCTTTGATCTAACCTCTGTACTCTGTGCTGCAGTTAATAGATGATGCCACTATAAGAGTTGATTGTTCCTTTTCTCTTGCCCGAACTGCTGGCACAACATGGCTGTCATAATTCCCAACAATTTACAGTTGCATGCTTTTGAACTAACCAACATCCTCAAAATAATTGCCCTGCAGAAACCACAAGTCGTAATTCTAACGCCCACAGAAAAATGTACAGGGTAAGTATAGATTTGATAGCTTCAATGTTTACAATACAAAGTTACCTTTCCCTTGTTGGTTGAATAAAATAGACAACCTCCATAGCAGGAAGAGGCTTCCTCCGCTTACTCAAGTCCTCAACCACTGTTGAACAATCATAAACATGGTCAAGAATCAACACCAGTCAAAAAAAAATTGTGTTCTTTTCTATCAAGTCATTAAAATACTTTCAAATTAACAAAGTGCTCCAAAACAGTCTTTTTCACTTAAAGTGGCTACACAAATTGGAAACATGAACTATTTACTGGATTTACACACAAAATATAGATAG
>LPNX010789552.1:0-38022 GCA_001517045.1 Pseudotsuga menziesii | reverse complement strand
TGATATGCAAGTGCCTAATTAAATGCAATCGATAGAGATAACGAAGAGTTCACAATGTGATGCACAGGTTCTTACCTCTCGTCTTACCTCTTTCGCTTCTAAATCGTAAACAAAGAACAACAATGCTACTGCTAATTAATTCTATCTAACCTATCCCTAGGGAGCAAGATTATATTAAGATGAGTAATGTACCGTACAACATGCATAAAGAATATTACAGATAGCTGCTCATAATTCAGAATACATGAGCGAAAGTAGAAAGATAAACAAAGAGATAGCTCATTCTTAGTTTACACATTCATTACTCAATATACTGCATAAGTTTCACAAAATTAATAGGAATTCATTCATAACAAGGAAATAATTCATAAGTCAGAACGATCTCACAATTTGTAGAAAAAGCTGAAACAGAAGTAATTCAACATTCAACCAATCTACAGCATGCATTTGAGACCTAACAGCGCCTTCTCCAGCAAAAAATATGACTTCTTTATTATAAAAGGAATTTATTCTTCTTACAATAACTTTTAGAAAAAGATAGCATGAAAAAGGTCCCCTTTCCCCATCGACTTGATCTCTATTTATACAATTTCAAATGTCTCTTGGTCTCCCTTGCCCTTTGGGATTCTTTTACAAATCAGTTACAAAAAAGGCCTTTGTCTCCTAGTGGGCTCGCTAACTTAGGCAAATATAATATTACAAAAAATATATTAATAAAAAAAACATGCTAAGTGGACCCAACCACATCATTTATGAATTTCTTCCAAATATTAGCATCTTTCGCTATGGTCTCAAATTCTGATGGTTCTAGGAATCTGATAGTGACCTCATGTTTGGCAACTTTGGCTTTTATATTTGTCACTTTGGCTGGAATCAATCAAATTTGATCTTCCAATAGATGATTGCTCACTGCTGCTTAGGATATTACAATTTTTAGTACTTTCTCATTTAAACTTTTGATCGGTTGAATAGCCAGTTCATCCTCCTGCCATCTGACTTGGAATTGTTTTAAATATTCTTCATGCTCAAGTATTTCTTCTAACCTCTTCTTTGCAGATGTTTAGCAATGGTTGTAAGTTATGAGCACCTTTCTACAGAAATCTGTGCAAACACCTTTAGTCCTTCGGAATTCCTTTACCAATTATTTCGCAGCTTTACTCCCGAATTCTATTAGTTCATACTCCAGCTTCACTCTCTCTAAGTCTTTGATAGGTGCATTACCTGGAGGTTCCTTGGTTGTTTCCAACCAAGTCAAACGTCTTTGAAGAATTTCTAGCATATCCTGGGTCCTATCTAAAAAATAAGAAGTTGTACTCACAATCTCCTCCAACCTCGCTTCTATTAGCCAAACTTTCAACATCTCATCTGCTATTTGGAGCTGCATCTGATTAATTTTACTTCTAAGCATGCGGGCATGCTTTTTCAACGTCTCAATATCCGTTCTTTGCTCATTTGCTACTTTTAATAAAACTTCTAATGAAGCCTTCTGGGCCTCAAATGCTACTACTTGGGTTTCATAATGCTTGGCTTTCCCCTCAGCAATAGTCTTCTGTAGTTCCAATTCTGCAACCTTATTTTCCAAACTTCCTTTCTCCTTACTCAACTCTTCATTTGATGATTCCAAACTGTCCCATTCTAATATTTGATGTCTCTACTGAAGTCTTTCAAAATATGATAAGGTAGCCTCATATTTTCTTTTGGATTCTCTCCTTACCTTTTCTTCTTTCCTCAATACTTCCTTCATTTCGGCCATCTTTCCCTTGTATTGCTCAATGTTTTCCATAAGCCTTTCCACATTGTGAGCATTTTCATAGGCATTTGCAATGCCCATAGAAGCCAATTTCTTCAGGTGCTCTTCTACATTCTTCATGATTGTTCTCTCCGTCACTATGGTCACCGCTGGCTAAGTTCCTACCCTCAAAGTTTTCTATGTCCTCCATGTAATAGATTTCGTTTTAGGATCAAAACGAATATGCTCTAAACATGCCACATTGTATTGCTTTGATGGTGTAAAAGGTATGATCCCATTTCAACTATGGGAACATGACCCCTTGTAAGGATGCTGCTAGATGTGGCTAACAGGTTCTCTGGATTATCCCGCACAGGGCTTTGCTTTGGACCTCCACCACCTTGAACTTCTTCATTATCCTGGCCTTTCCCTTCTGGAAGCCCTCCTATATCCTGCATGCCTTGATCAGAGCTTGAATCTCCTTTAGCCATAGCTTTCTCCAACTCTGCCATTTTCTTCCAAACAACCTCTGTGCTCTTTTGTTTAGCAGCTTCTACCTGATCCTTCTCTGCTTCTTCTGCCAACAACCTTTTTGCTCCTGCTGCAAGCCTATGAGTGCTTTCCTCTTATGCTTTCTTTGCAGCTTCCTCATCTCCTTCGTTTGTCTTTGGGTTATTGTTGCTACTTCCTTTAGCTCCAAATGTCTTTCCTTTTAACCTCTTGCTCAAGGCTTCCATACAGTAGACATTTCTAAATACTTGCTCTTCTTTATCTATATAGTTTGCATACTCAAAATTTACCTTGTGAGCATCCTTGTGAGCTGCCACCTTTCCTTGTGAATCATTCCTGTGGAATATTTCCAGCTCTTTGACGAAATCTAGAACGCTTTTGACTTTGTTGAACTTGTAACTTCCCACGTAAAAAGGTACTGGTGGGAAAACAGTTTTCTTAATATCGAATAAATGGTTTCCAAAACCATCTAAGAATACTTGTCTGACTGCTTCCTCCAGTACTATGTAGTCAGTTGCATAATTGGGAAGCAGTGAGGGTGCTCTGGTGCCTCCATACATTCTCAGATAAGTGCCCTCTTTGGTGAAAAAATAGTCACCATATTCCTTTATAGGTCTACTGCTCCTTCTGATAGACATGGACAGTCTTCTAAAAAGATTAACTTATATAGGGGCCTTATGGATTCTTCACAAATTAACTGTTAATGATTGTGATATTTGTGGGCTCCCATAATCTGGTATGCAACATAAATAGGATCCTTCCACTCTATCCATACACAATTTAGCTTCTCAAACTGATGCTTATAGAGTACACAATCGATCAAGAAGGATGACATAAAGAATTCTGATTTGTTCTGCTTCAAACCCTCATGGGCTGCCTTGATACACTTGGACAAGTTCTGCTTAGTTAAAAATTGTTCCCTCCATAGCTACATAATGCATGAGAGGAATCCAACCAAAATTATACATTTTTCGATCAGGGCTACCATACAGCCCGCTTAACATTAATGCTACTATTCTGAATGGGGTTCAAAGATGATCTATTTCATATTCTCCTGATTGCTTATGTCTGAAGGTCTTTCCCTCAGTCATCATCCCCTTTACTGTGGTTGTATAGTCAAACTTCAGACTCTTGACCCAATCTATTGTCACCCTCATTTCTGTCTCTGGTAGAGTGTATGCTTTTGAAATGATTGCCGGTGCGAATGATGCAACAGGCTTTCCCTCTTCATCATTTATTATCATCCCCACCGTGTCTATTTTCGGCAACAACCATCCAATGACCTTTGCACATGGAAAAACCTATGGCCTAGTGGTTGTTTTAGTTAACCCAGACTTCAAAATATTCTCGTATAGAGCTAGATCCCCCAATCCAGCTTTTGACACTTTTCTCTTAGCCATCATAGGATAGATCTAGCCCCATTTTAGTTCATGCTCTGCCCCTATAATTTCTTTAGTGTCTTCGTATACTATCTCGGATTTTACCTCCAGAGGGACTTCGACAATATCTGTGTCAGAATCGCTTTCAGTGATTTGAAGCTTCTTCCTCCCCTTCTTCAGCATGCTTTCAGCAGTAAATAGTACCTACAAAACAGACTTGTATTAGCACCCATATAATCAATGTAAGTGAAACCAAACATATGTATGCAGCATAAAAAACCTAAAGCTTCCTTACCCTGTCAGTTCCTTTCATTAGAAACAACAATACGAAACACAGCTCAGGGTTAGGGTTAGAAAAACCCTATTGAAATACGGGCAACCACTGTTAAAAACTCCAAGCTCTATTTTAAAAAATTGAAACCCTCAAAACAGCCCTAACTCTCTCATAGGTACAAAAAACCTTGGATTGTGGCAGTGGTATCTCAGGGCATAACCAGGCCCAATTTCCCATGGGCAAAACATACAAACTAACCATTCGGTGCTTCTGTGCGAACCATGGAAAACACGACCCTTACCAATGCCTATGGGAGGTGTATTGGCAAACTTCATGGCCGGCGACAAAACTGGTTCTCTAAACACCTATCGTTAACCTAGCTGACTGGGTAGAAAACACTTCTGTATAAGCATATGGGTTACCACCAGGGCCAACCTAACATGAAAACGACGAAACCTAAAGGGAAAAAATGGGCTCGAAAAACCCCTTATAAACCGGGCTAAAACCTAACCCACCAACGACGAAGGACAGTTTGCAAGTTTTAACAAATCATTTACTAGAAAAGGGATGAGAAACCTACCTGTTCGGTAAAAAAGAACACCACACAGCTGAGAATGACTAACAAGCACGAGCCACATGAGCTCCATCGAAAAAACCGTGCAATAAGCTTCAACGAAAAGCGTTCTCTAGATTCCAACCGACTCCGTATAAAAAAAATGTAAAAAGACTTCGATTTGGGCAAATAAATAGGATTTTCGGGCTTTTAATTTCCAATTAAAACTTACATGTGCAAACCCAAACACCCATGGCTTCAAACAACCGCGAGCTGGAGAACTTAAGTCATCATGGAAAACTCCCCGACACGGCGGCTCAAATGTCCAACTTCATCCACAACGGCGGCTCACACTTCATAATTCCCCCGCAATCTCCTTACAGCTCAGCGATAAAAATCACATCGGAGAGAAAACAACAATGCATCCATAATAGCGGCTCAAAACTCAAGACACTTTCATGACAACATATCGAACAATAACTCCGCAACAAAATATGCAAAACACCCCACCATAGCAGGTCAAATAGGAAGAAACTCCCGGATGTCAAATAAAAATGAACCGCGAAGTCTACCGCCATGACGGGTGTGACTTACAAATATTTCCGCTGTAGCAATTGTAAATGGACGATGACTCACAAAATAGAATAGTACCTGCCATAGCGGCCCATACATGAAAATCCTTTCGCTTCAGCGGTGGTGAAAAAAGGAGCATGCTCGTCATAGCGATTCGAAATTTAAAAATGGCTTGCCGTAGCGGCCCCCACTAAGGGAAACGTCCGCCATAGCGGCTCCCGAGGACTTAATTCAAAGGGTGAAACAAACCCCCCCGCCCCTCCCCCCTCCATAGCGGGCACTACTCTCAATGATTTTCACTGTAGCGGAAGCTTTAAAACGACAGTTTAAAACAAAAAAATGGTCTGCTATAGGATAATAATTTTTTTGGAATTTACAATGAATCTTAGTCACATCATTATAGAGTTATTTTATTAATTTTATTTATAGTCAATTTAGAAAAGTAACTCAACCATGGTTATTTATATTGTGCATAAAAAGTAGTGTAGGAGGTGAGTTGTCATATATACCTACCCCATAAAACCCCTAACTCATAATATTTTAATATATCTTATATTTTTGTAGTACATCTCTTAGGAGGCCCATTTTTGACCTCAAATTCTCTCTAATGGTGGCTGCATCAAAGTTATTCTTATAGGCAACACACCTGAGTGAATTTATGCACCCCTTCTTTCTTTTCTTTCCTTAGGGAAATCAACCCTTTCATTAAAGCAGCATGGGTTCTCAGGATTCCATATTTGTTTCTAATCAATCTCTCAAAGGTATTCCAATTTGTGATTGAATTTGCATGTAGGAAAAAAACCATGAGGTTGCTTTTCCCTTGAGAGTATGAGGGAACAATCTGCATACTACATCTTCATGCTTTGTTGCTTGTAAGCCTTCTAAATCTAGATAAAAACTTTGCAAATGATTATCCACAAGAATTCCTTCATTTGGTTCAAACTTGGGCAATGACTTGTCGAAATTCTGGGGCATGGCATGCAATGGAGGGGTAAGGTTTAGAGGAGATCTAGCCCTTCAATCAGGTGGTGGGGGAGGTTGATTTGCATTCACATTTGCCATGATTCTAAGTAGAGATTGAGGTGGAGACTGAACAGGGGTTCAGGAAGGTGAGCAATGAGGGGAATCTTGTCCCAACTGATTTAGGGGTTGCGCAATTTCTTGCAAGGTTGTCTCTACCAGCTCTTTGAAGTCTTCTACTGACGTTGAATCCTCACAGTAAGGACGATCCTTCTTATGAAACTCTCTTCTGGGTAAATCATAAATAATGGGTAATCCTCCAACCCTCTTTGCATACACCCTTGTAATTCTCCTTAAATCATCAACTACCTCGTTATCAATGGAATAGAGATACTCTGTGACTTTTTCTTCAAGACTAGGTCTTTGAGGGAAACTGGTTTCAAAACTGTGACCGGTGGAGTGTTCTCAAGAAAACAAATTTCGTCGCCCAACCATGCACTGGTGGCCCTCCTTCTAGCGCCAAAACTGTTGAGTCCTGGAAAGTACCAGATGACAACAGTAGGGATTCTCCCCAATAAGCATTCCCAATTAGCTCGTTATTTTTTGGTATGGGGAATCCATCCAGTTTATGTTTAGGCTACAGTAGGTCGAGTAAAGGTTTAAATCTTGTTTTACTGGTTACGTCCCGGTTTACCGTTTAAGTGTATTTTTTTTAATTTATCTTTATGTATGATATGCAAGTGCCTAATTAAATGCATTTGATAGAGATAACGAAGAGTTCACAATGTGATGCGCAGGTTCTTACCTCTTGTCTTACCTCTTTCGCTTCTAAATCGTAAACAAAGAAAAACTATGCTACTGCTAATTAATTCTATCTAGCCTATCCCTAGGGAGCAAGATTATATTAAGAAGAGTAATGTACCGTACAACATGCATAAAGAATATTACAGATAGCTGCTCATAATTCAGAATACATGAGCGTAAGTAGAAAGATAAACAAAGAGATAGCTCATTGTTAGTTAACACATTTATTACTCAATATACCGCATAAGTTTCACAAAATTAATAGGAAATCATTCATAACAAGGAAATAATTCATAAGTTAGAACGATCTCACAAATTGTAGAAAAATCTGAAACAAAAGTAATTCAACATTCAACCAATCTACAGCATGCATTTGAGACTTCACAACGCCTTCTCCAACATAAAATATGACTTATTTATTATAAAAGGAGGTAGTTCTTCTTACAATAACTTCTACAAAAAGATAGCATGAAAAAGGTCCCCTTTCCCTATCAACTTGATCTCTATTTATACAATTTCAAATTGTCTCTTGGTCTCCCTTGCCCTTTGGGATTCTTTTACAAATCAGTTACAAAAAATTCCTTTGTCTCCTAGTGGGATTTCTAACTTAGGCAAATATAATATTACAAAAAATGTATTAATAAAACAAACATGTTAAGTGGACCCATCCACATCCTTTATGAATTTCTTCCAAATATTAGCATCTTTCGCTATGGTCTCAAATTCTGACGGTTCTAGCAATCTGATAGTGACCTCATGTTTGGCAACTTGAGCTTTTATATTTGCCACTTTGGCTGGAATCAATCGAATTTGATCTTCCAACAGATGATTTATTATTGATGCTTGGGCTATTACAGTTTTCAGTACTTTCTCATCTAAAATTTTGATCAATTGAATACCCAGTTCATCCTCCTACCATCTGACCTATAATTGTTTTAAATATTATTCATGCTCAGGTAATTCTTCTAACCTCTTCTTTGCAGATGTTTGGCAATGGTTGTTAGTTGTGAGCACCTTTCTAAAGAATTTTGTGCAAACACCTTTAGTCCTCTGGACTGCCTTTAACAATTCTTCCGCAGCTTTACTCCCGAATTCTATTAGTTCATGCTCCAACTTCACTCTCTCTAAGTCTTTGATGGGTGCATTAGATGGAGGTTCCTTGGTTGTTTCCAATCAAGTCAAACGTCCTTGAAGAATTTCCAGGATATCTTGGGTCATGTCTAAAAAATAATAAGTTGTACTCACAATCTCCTCCAGCCTCGATTCTACTTGCCAAACTTTCAACATCTCATCCACTATTTGGAGCTGCATCTGATAAATTTTACTTCTTAGCATGAGGGAATGCTTTGTAAACGACTCAATATCCGTTCTTTGCTCATTTGCTAATTTTAATAAAACTTCCAATGAAGCCTTTTGGGCCTCCAATGCTGCTAATTGGGTTTCATAATGCTTGGCTTTCCCCTCAGCAGTAGTCTTCTGCAGTTCCAATTCTGCAACCTTATTTTCCAAACTTCCTTTCTCCTTACTCAACTCTTCATTTGATGATTTCAAACTGTCCCGTTCTACTTCTAAGATTTGATGTCTCTGTTGAAGCCTTTCAAAATTTGATAAGGTAGCCTCATATTTTTTTTTGGATTCTCTTCCTATCTTTTCTTCTGTCCTCAATACTTCCTTCATTTCGACCATCTTTCCCTTGTATTGCTCAATGTTTTCCATAAGCTTGTCCACATTGTGAGCATTTGCAATGCTCATAGAAGCCAATTGCTTTGGGTGAACTTCTAGATTCTTCATGTCTGTTCTCTCCATCACGGTGGTCACTGCCGACTGAGTTCCTACCCTCAAAGCTTTCTTTGTACTCCATGTAATAGATTTCATTTTAGGATCAAAACGAATATCCTCTAAACATGCCACATCGTATTGCTTTAATGGTGTAAAAGGTACGAGCCCCATTTCAGCTATGGTCACATGACCCCCTGTAAGGATGCTGCTAGATGTGGCTGACAGGTTCTCTGGATTATCTCGCATAGGGATTTGCTCTGGACCTCCACCACCTTGAACTTCTTCATTATCCTAGCCTTGCCCTTCTGGAATACCTCTTATATCCTGCATGCCTTGATCAGAGCTTGAATCTCCTTTAGCCAAGGCTTTCTCCAACTCTACCATTTTCTTCAAAACAACCTCTATGCTCTTTTGTTTAGTGACTTTTTCCTAATCCTTTTGTGCTTCTTCTGCCAACAACCTTTTTGCTCCTGCTGCAAGCCTGCAAGTGCTTTCTTCTTGGGCTTTCTTTGCAGCTTCCTCATCTCTTTCGTTTGGCATTGGGTTATTACTGATACTTCCTTTAGCTCCAAATGCCTTTCCTTTTAACCTCTTGCTCAAGGCTGCCATACTGTAGACATTTATGAATACTTGCTCTTCTTTATCTATATAGTTTGCATACTCAAAATTTACCTTGTGCGCAGCTTTGTGAGTTGCCACCTTTCCTTGTCAATCATTCACGTGGAAGATTTTTTCCCCAAAGTGGAAGATTTCCAGCTCTTTGACGAAATCTGGAGCGCTTTTGACTTTGTTGAACTTGTAACTTCCCACGTAAAAGGTACTGGTGGGAAAACAACTTTCTTAATATCGAACACATGGTTTCCAAAACCATCTAGGAATACTTGTATGACTGCTTCCTTTAGTACTAGTTAGTCTGTTGCATACTTGGGCAGCAGTGAGTGTGCTCTGATGCCTCCATACATTCTCAGATAAGTGCCCTCTTTGGTGAAAAAATAGTCACCATAATATTTTATAAACTCTACGGCTCCTTCTGACAGACATGGACAGTCTTATAAAAATATTAACTTATATAGGGGCCTTATGAATTCTTCACAAATTAACTGATAATGATTGTGATATTTGTGGGCTCCCATAATCTGATATGCAACGTAAATAGGAGTCTTCCCCTCTATCCATACAAGATTTAGCTTCTCAAACCAGTGCTTATAGAGTATACAATCTATCAAGAAGGATGACATAAATAATTTTGATTTGTTCTGCTTTAAACTCTCCTGGGCTTCTTCGATACATTTCGACAAGTTTCCAGTAGCTATATCTACCCAGTTAAAAATTGTTCCCTCCATAGCTACATAATACATGAGGGGAATCCAATCGAAATTATACATTTTTCCATCTGGCATACCATATAGCCTGCTTAACATCAATGCTACTATTCTAAATGGGGTTCAAAGATGAGCCGTTTCATATTCTTGTGACTGCTTATGTCTAAAGGTCTTTCCCTCAGTCATCATCCCCTTTACTGTGGTTGTATAGTCAAACTTCATACTCTTGACCCAATCTGTTGTCACCCTTATTTCTACCTCTGGTAGAATGTATGCTTTTGAAATGAATGCCAGTAACATGCTTTCCCTCTTCATCATTTATTATCATCCCTGCCGTGACTATTTTTGGAAACAACCATCCAATGAACTTTGCGCATGGAAAAACCTCTGGCCTAGTGGCTATTTTGGTTGACCCAGACTTCAAAATATTCTCGTACAGAGCTAGATCCCCCAATCTAGCTTCTGACACTTTTCTCTCAGCCATCATAGGCTAGATCTATCCCCATTTTAGCTCATGCTCTGCCCCTATAATTGCTTTAGTGTCTTCGTATACTATCTTAGCTTTTACCGCAGGCGGGACTTCGACAATATCTGTGCTAAATCACTTTCAGGGATTTTAAGCTTCTTCCTCCCCTTCTTCGGCATGGTTTCGACAGTAAACAGTACATGCAAAATTGACTTGTCTCAGGATCCATATGATCAATGTAAGTGAAACCAAACATACATATGCAGCATAAAAAACCTAAAGCTTCCTTACTCTGTCAGTTGCAAACCATAACTGGGCCCGATGTTGTGGCTCGAAGATAAAGAAGAGTCCACTGTAGCGGCTTGAAACTGAGGAACCGTCCGTTGCTGCAGATCAAAAATTGGACTTTCTTCCTTGGTGGAAAACGATTTTTTTTTTTAAATTCATGATGGACAAGAAAATCAAAATGACAATCAAAACAAAGGAAAACTAAGATCTTCAAAAGGGGGCCAAAAAATATCTTCAAAAAATATTTTTGGGAATTGTTGCAGTGGCAGCACTAGGGTAGGTTCTTTTGCATGTAGTATGGGAGAATCCATACTACAATTTTGATAAAAGCACCTATAGTGAGGATTTCTCCCATAGTACGTGCAAAAGCACCTACCCTAGATTAATCGGATGATAAGGTAGAGTTTATGGTGCGATGGATTTCTCAACCTCGACTTGCAATAACAAGTAATAGCAACAACAATATTTTTATGATATCTATATATTTTTTCTAACTAATGAAAAACAAGGACAAGCATACCTTTCAATAATATGGGCCACTATAGCTGTTTGAAGAAAGGGTCCACCAGCTCCACGATCTGGTTCTCCAGTCGTCTCCACTAATGGTTGTCAAAAGGGGGGAATGGATTCAAGTGGGTATGGAGCAAGCTCAACATACACCCTGGGAATGCTATGGCAAAAATGTGGGAACAATGACGAACTATGAAAAGTTATGTAATGTAACTTAATAGTTGATGAAAAGTTCAAAAGTGCGACTAAAAGTGTTTTTGGGGAGACATTAGCAATGTATTTATATGATGATCCAAAGTTTTTTGACCCATGGTATTTTATTGTGCATGGTATTTGTGCATGGTTTTTTACCCATTGGAGAGAGTGGGGATAAGTCACAATAAATGCTCAACTTCCGTGTGCGTAGATGGATTTTTGGTTGAATGTTGTTAAACAAAGTTTTTTGAGCATAAATTAGGTCCACCCTACTCTTTATTGACTTCCTAGGCCCAAAATGACTCTATTTATCACTATATATTTCTTTCTCCAATAATATAATCTCTTAAAAAAACATGAATCAAATTTCTTGAATTGTAAAAAATTTAAGATAATTTTATTTTACACAACTCAAACTAATGCTCTAATTCTAATCAAATATTTTAAATAAATGTTTAATAATTAATTTTTTTAATTAATGATAAAATTTTATTAACTTCTTGATATAAATTCTATATACTTAAATAAAAAATAGCCCTATTATAATTAAATAAAAAATAGCCATAAAATTGTATAAATTGAAATGGAAATGAAATTGTAATCCCTTTTATCTTTAAAAAAAAATGCCTCGTAAACACTTCACTTCTTTATGTGATAGTGCTCAAGCTTAAATTTTTATTACCATTTACTGTCCAAATTTTTGTGTTTTAATATGAAAGTCTTAAGTTCAAGAAAGACCCTAAGGTCACTAAAAGGGGGCTATCCAAAGCTAACATGGTGGCACCATGGCGCACTTTCTGTCAGCTCAATGGGGTTCTTAAGAGACTCCAAGAAACCTAAAAATGTTCTTGGTGTATAAATCTGAATTTCTATTTGATTATGAGATTAATTTCAGATTTACAATTGTATATGGAAAATATTAATTTTGTGGTTTTTTAGATGGTTGGAAAATAAGATTAATGTAGTAGAAATTTTTTAAGCATTTTTTTAAAGTAAATATAGAAAATCATAAGAGTCACAATTATTTATTCTAGTTACTCACAAATATAAAAAACAAATTTTAAAGTTTTAATGAAAACAATTTATCATATATGTATTGAAAAAAACTACATTGAGTGCCTCAATGAAGTGAACACAATGCTTATATATTTACATACAAATTTTAAAGTTTTAATGAAAACAATTTATTACATTTGTATTGAAAAAAACGACATTGAATGCCTCAATAAAGTGAACACCCTGCTTATATATTTACATATCAATTAATTTTTTGATGCACCCTGCATTGTCTATTGTTCAAGTATGCAGGTGCACCATTGATGCAAGTTATAAACATTATCTATTGAATGTGTGGAGCTAAATCATATGCTATAAACTATTAATAAATAATTAATATTTAATGAACTTCTAGGCAACGCGTAGTATGGAAAGTTTTTCTATACTTTATTTTCATTTTTTAAATAATTTTAACAATACAATTTCAGAATCAAAACTAAACATTCTTTAAGAAAGCATGCAAAAAACTAGCTGTACCATTGATGCAAGTTAGAAACATTATCTATTGAATGTGTGGAGTTAAATCATATGCTATAAACTATTAAAATAATAATTAATATTTAGTGAATTTCTACAATATCTATTAAGGTGTGGAGCTAAATCATATGCTATAAACTATTAAAATAATAATTAATATTTAGTGAACTTCTAGACAACAGGTAGTATGGAAAGTTTTTCTATACTTCATTTTCATTTTTTAAACAGTTCTAAGAATACAATTTCAAAATCAATACTAAATATTTAAGAAAGCATGCAAAAAGCTAGTAGCGTAGAAAATGGAACTGTCATAGAGGTTCTGCATTCCTGAGTTCATTTCATAACTGGAAATAAAATATCAACATAAGGAAAGCATGTGCATAGAAATCATTTTAAAAGATGGGAAAAATCAATCCATGGATATCCTATAGTGTAGAAGCAAAATCTTTGGCAAACCCCATGAAGATAGAAGCATATAGAAAAGAAAAAAGCAATTAACTATCAATAACTAAACAAACCCATGTTTTGAGATGGCTATGAGTGAAATATCTACACATATTGACCTTTTATTGTTAGTAGAATCTTAAACTTGTTGAATTTGTTTAAGTAAAACAACAATGCAAAGCAATTATGCAATTTGAAGGATATAAAAATGAAAAAATCAAGTGAGGAAAGTATATCATATATATAAATTAGCTCAAGTGTGTGTGTGTGTGTGCACGCGTGCGTGCAACGACATCTGCATTGTGTAATCCATTGTTATGTCTTCTATGTCTAGAACACATTCTACGCAATGCTCGTATTTTGGATGATGTGTTCTTTTTATAAGTTGAGCAATTTGGCAAGCTATGGAGCATTGGTTGGTAGCAGTTGTTCCAAAGTCCCCAGAATGGAGGAAATAAAGCAATTTTCATTTTCAAGTTTCCTTGTATCTGCAAGATGCAAATTCATTGTTGGTCATATTGTTTGTGATTGATATATTTGATACATTTGCTATAAATGCCTAACAGTTTTCTTGCACATGCAAATAAAATATCAAAAAAAATTGTACTATTGCTTGTTACAAATGCCATTGCAAGAGAACATTATATATTGGATTAGAAACTATATGAAAAAAGAATAATGGTATTTGTAATAACACTATATTGAGATCATTTGCAATAATATGTAGAATTATTTTGAAAGTTCTAAGCAATAATAGCAATAGCACTCAAATCAATCAGAAGAAGCTATGAAAATACGAGAAATTGATACTTTCCTGGGTCTTAGATCGTATAACATCAAGAAAATGTGCTTTTGTAGATTCATCATTTAGGAAACTGACAAAGGTGGCCATGGAATGTTGCAATTATTGCAAACCTCTTAGGCAATTTCTAACAACGCTATTAAATAGGCACATTGGCGGAATCTACAATACTAGTCCTTCTTATATTTTGGAGAAAATATCCATGTAGCTTTCATTCAATTGCAACTGCAATAATTTGAAATCTATTGCAAATTGTTAGTTCAAAGAAAAATGAAAGAAATGAAAGAGTTATATGGGAACTACAATTAGAAGCACAAACCAATTTTGAGGTTGATCAAAGGCATATAGTTGTAGTATCATTTTTGCGTTCTCCATATTTCATGTAGAGTTCATAGTTTATGTTATTTTGATGACACGCAATTATGAGTGTCACTATAGATCTGACAGAAAAAACATTTCCTGAGGTTGAGATGCTATTATAGTCATATCTAGGGTCATCCTACACTCTTGGAAATATTGAGGTATTATTTTAACTGAATTCTGTTGTAATACCCTGGTTTTGACCCCGTTTGCATTAAAAGGTACATGATGTATATATTGCAATTAATCGTGGTGAGGAGCTAAAGGCAAAAGTCCCACCATCGATTTGGTTGTGTTATGTTTCGGCGATTGGAATCGTTGCCGATGGTTTATCGTGCTGTTCGGCACATTATAGTTTTGGCATCATGTAAATATGCACTTTAATTAAAATGAACCCAACCAGCTATGTCACTGCAACCATATTGAAAAAGGGCATGATTTTCCTAAGGATAAGGGGGGGGTTGTTAAACCTTGAGCCTATGGGGAAAATCCATGTGTCAGCCACCCATTAAATACTTCTGCTATTAGTTGGGGGTAGTTATTGTTGGGTAGTGGTGGGTGGCAGGTTTTCCCACATGCACACTCCACCAGCAGACTCCACCACTTCACGTGGGCGGGGATTCTTCGACTCTGCCACTCTATCCATCGTTTTGGCCCATCTTCACGCAGAGAGACGTTCTCTCTTCATCTTCACGCACAGGATTCTTCCTGGTTTTTCTTCACGCAGCGAGCTGGAAGGGCGGCCTTAGGGACACGATCTCTGTGTGTATAGGTGTTTTCCATACCGATTTGGGGGATTGTGTTGGGTGTATGTTTTCCTTACCGATTTCGAACTGTGTAATTTCCCGTCACTTCACTGTTGAGACCGGGGCTATGATTTTCCCCATGTTGTTCATTTGCTATGGGTGCAATTACCTTTTGGGCAGCTGCTGAGTTGTTTTGGCCACGCTAGGGCCAAGAAAAACTCTAAATCGCCTTGCTTGGCCTGAGCTGCGTTCACCATTTTTGGGTTGTCACCTTGTTTTCTTTTGTTCCTCACAAAGCTGTGAATCGCTTGTTTTGTTGCATGCATGCAGTGGTTGGTCTTTGGACTGTATTGGAGTGGGGATGAGGGCTTGGTTTGCTTGAAAAACCTGGTGTGTTTGGGAACCACACAGATAGAGCTAGAGGGATAGCTTTCTTCTCCACAACCCCTGAATAGCACTGGAAGGGAGGTTAGGGCCCGAGGGACTGTGTAGTAGAGAAGGGACTGATTTCCTTGTGTTGGGTGTGTGTGGGTGTCCTAGAAGTTAGGCTAGTTCTGGTGTAGGTGTCCTTAGCTCTTCAATGAGCTCACCAGCTTAGCATTCAGCCTTTCCTAGCTCCTTGATGGCCTGATAAACCCAACTATGTTGGATTGGATATTTTGTGTATCCTTTGCTATGTGTAAGCCTGTTTGTTCCTTATTCCTTGGGGAATCATGCCCAGCTTGAGGGTGGCAGCGTTGCTGAGAGATTAAGGAGCACGCTGGCCTATGGTTGGGTGGAACGTTGCAGCGACGTAGCTGGTTGCGGGACGAGCTCTTTTAAAGATAAGTATTCTTGTCCATTTCACTTCTGCAATCACATTTAATGTTAATGAATTATGATGAACATGCTGAATGCCTAAAGGAATGTATGTTTTCTTCCAATGTGTATGTGAATGATTATGCATCTTAGCATGTTTTATGTTCAAGCATTTCGGTTTTATATATGTTCATGTTCATGGGGTAGTTTTCCTGGATGGTCAATGGCATGGTAGCGTCCTCTTCGCCAGTCGGAGGGTCAGGGACATTACAAAGTGGTATCAGAGCAAAGGTTGCAGCATGGGCCTGAATGGGCCATGATGAGTCAACTAGTAGAGGAAGGTTGCCCTCTGCCTAGCAGAAATCAGAAGAAATCTGTGCATGACAAGAGAATTTTGAAAAATTCCTCTAAGTGTTGAGATCATCGGATCGTCGGAGGAGTTAGTATGAAGCCCCACCGATGCATCAGGTCACCTAAGCGGAAGGCCGCCCGACGGGAACCACCAAATAAAAATTTCAGAAATTTTTCTAAGTGTCCAGAATGTCAGCCCGTCGGAAGACTTAGTGGGAAGCTCCTCCGATGCAGCAGAAGTTTTAGTCGGAAGACCCTCCGATACAGGCCACTGGCGGATGGTGAAAGAAATTTTTTTCACGAAATTTTCTAAGTGTGAAAACCGTTGGAAGCCTTCAGCTGAAGATCGCCGAAATGTCAGCCCCTTTAGTTGGAAGAAATTCCAATAGCGCCGACAGAAGAAAAGTTGAAGACGAAACTGGGGGTTTCGGCAAAAACTAGTGGATGGAATCCCCGAAACGTCGGCTCGTTTAGTCGAAAGAACATTCGATAAAGACCATCGACGTCGACGGAGATAGAGGATGAGAGCGCTGATGAAGAGGAGAAAGAAGAAATTGAGCGCCGACACGGAGGAGAAAGAAGATTTTTTTTTTTTTTTTTTCCGAAAATTCGCTTAAGTGTTGAAAGCGTCGGAAGAATTTAGTTGATCGGTCTTCCGACACGTCGGCGAAAATTAGTTGATGTAGCATCCAATGCGGCGGCAAACGTCGGCGGAAAATAGTTAACGAAGTAGCCGCAATGGCGATGAAAATTAGATGATAAGAGTGCCGAGACTTTCGGCTGGAAAGGAATGAAGGCGCCGCAATGACGGCTGAAAATAGGTGATGAAAGTGCCAATAGGTTGGGCGAAATAAGCCAACGAGAAGAAATTTTTGAGAAAAATTTGTTAAAGTGTCGAAATCATCGGAAGTCTTTAGTTGAAGACCGCCGAAACGTCAGCCCACTTAGACGGAAAGACTTTCGATGTGGCGAAAGGGAAGAAGAAAAGTTTTTCCATAAATTTTGAAGTGTTGGACCGTTGAAAGTTGATCAGTGATGGTGAGCCGCAGTGTCAACCGTGATCTCTTGAAAGACGTCAAAACGTCGGCGAGAGTTAGTGGATGGAGTAGCCAATGCGGCAGCGGACGAGGAAAGAAATTTTTTCAAAATTTTTTCCTAGGTACTCAAAGTGTCAAAAAAATTTAGACGATTGGATCACCGACACATCGAAGAACATTAGTTGTTTGGACCACCGATGAGCATCGGAAAATTTTAGTTGATGAGATCGCCGATGAGCACCGGAGAAAACTTGTTGTTTGGGTCGCTGAAACATCGAAAACTTAGTCAACTATGGATCCGATACGTCGGAAAATTAGTTGGGATGAGACCCGATTTGATGAAGGAAAATTTTGGGTTTTTCAAGTGGGATTTCTCAGCGAATTTCAACTATTTTTCAGTGGATTTTTCAGCAGATTGTCGGTGGATTACAGGGTTGAAAGGGAAGAAAATTCTAGGTGGCTAAAGGTGGCATTCCAGACTAGAATACAGTTGTAAATTTGATGAAAATTGTCATTTTAGAAGTGGTGTGATTTTCACACCCGAAGTCAAAATGGAGCATGTGGATAGGCGTTGGAAACCTTATCCAGCAGGGAACAAGGGAAAATCACCAAAGTTTGAATGTGTTGCTGTCAATATGGACAAATCTGGGAATTGCATGCCTAGAGGTAGCTAAGACTATGAAGTCGAACCAGCTGTCATGTGGGAGAGGAATTCCATGCAAAGATGAGGGACTTGAAAAAGGAAATTTCCTTAACCCCCGTCTTACTAATTATATTTATAAGTTTTGTACATAAAATGTATGAGGATATGTTTTGCATGCATAGGATATTACACATTGGTAAATGTAGTGGGAATTATACATTTACAATGAACCACTAATGGTAAATATTGTATTGGTGGAAATACCAATGACAACATGAGCATGGTTGAATATGTTGCTGATGCTGATGAATGCAACCCTATGGAGAAAGGGATATGGCAACAAATCCAGGATTAAAAGTTGGTGAGCAAATTCTGCAATCTCCTGCAAGAGACCAACCATACTGGTAATGTCAAGGGTGTAAGTAGGATCCATGTAGGCAATGGTTTAATTATGACAATTGCATGGAATGGTAAGGGCAAGAGATCTCATACCATGAGGTTATTAACTCAAAGAAAGTGAGTGCTGATGGTCTTGATTATAGTAATGCATCCTATAGGAGGTGGTCATGGTTAGGCCATAGTATGTTTGAATGCATAGTATTCCTGAATCAATACAAGGTAGCATTGAGTGGATATGCATTAAGAGATTTTATAAATCCTGTAGTTATGCATTGAATGAAAGCATATGAAAAGTTTGAGTAAATGTTGTAAATATGCATACATAAGTATGGGTGCAAATGTTGTGATGAATTGCATGAATGCATCGAGATAGTGCCTGTGTTATTATGACTAACCAATGGCTGAAATGATGAATTAATAATAATTCTAGAATCCTTTCAAGAGCTGTTATGAATGCAGGATACTAAGTGCATGAAGAGGGTAGTCATGATCGATTGGTTGCCAAAATGCTCCATGGAAGGGCAAGGTGGTACAAATGATACGCCTGTGAAGTAAGGAGTATCTAAACATTTCATTTAATTTGCATAAATGATGTGACTATACCTTTCAATTTAAGTACAATAATGATTCACGTGAAGTAAATGAGTTTTGGTGACATTAATATGCTAACAACTGGAAGTATTTGAATTCTATAATTTTGAAAATGCTTCAGTGATTGTTGCAGCAATGAAAAAGTTATATTCATCAAGACTTACAAGTGTTTGGCTGATTGAAGTTCAGATTTCAGGTAGATTGTTGGGGGCATGGAAATGTGGGTAAGACCACGATGAAGGCCGAAATCTACCATGTGAAAGAGCCAAACCTCATGAGAAGAGTCTCATGGTTGTGAAAATAGTTTGTATGCGGAATGGGTTGTCAATTTGAACTTGTAAATTTCAGATTTGAGAAATTACTGACAACTACTAATCACTATTGGCTTGCATAGAATTGTGTTAGTAGGACGTGTTGTAAGTGGATGAATGAGGATCACCTCATTGCTAAGAAAATCAATTTCTGTAGTAGACAGTTGCAAATTCATATTGAATTTAATTACTAATGTCATTGCTTGGTTATGGAACAATCAAATTTGGATTGTATTAGTAGATAATGATTGACTGTTTAGCTACTTGATGAATGTGCCAAGGGTACACATTGTAGGAAGACCATGTGTGATGGCCTGCAGGAGCCAAACTTCATGGGGAGGTTTCCCCTATCTTGGAAATGGGTTTCGGGTGAAACTCCATTGGACATTTTGGAAATGTCCCATCTGCACTACATGTTTGGTAAGAAAGATGAGTGAGATGGTATAGATTATGTCGGTAAGACATGTGTGGGATATTGAATGTAATAAGGAGATGGGATGGAAAATCGAGGGACTGTCAACTTAGAGAAGGGAGCCCCCATTCCTCCTTAACGAAGGAATAATGCATCGGCAAATGGCTAAGTGTTCTGTGACCCTAGCTAAGAATATGCATATCAAATTGTTAAATTCAATATGCAGAGCATGTTTGATTTTATTTCCATTATGACAAATTGCTTGAGTATGAATAGGGATTACATGGCTCACATCGGAAAATGGTGCACACTTTCCCGATGTCAGGTCATGAAAGGGTTTTCAATGTTGACTACACCCTAGGGAGTGGATGCACTCCTGGTGTTTCAATACTTGATAGTGAATGATATGAAATATGATTAAAATTTTAGAGCAATAACACTGATGAGTTTGCTTATATTGCTTGTGTTGTCAGGCTAAACAGTGCAGTTTGGTGTTGCACACTAAAGAGAAAGGGTAAATGGTTGTTGCGAGGGGTTGTGGAGTAAGGGTTATTGTTGATATACGTGCATGCATTATTGTTGATGGCCTGATAAACCCAACTGTGTTGGCTTGGCTGATTTGTTGATGGCCTGATAAACCCAGCTGTGTTGGCTTGGCTGATTTGTTCCTTCCCAGTCGACATGAAGGTGTACTGGTTGGACATTAATTATTTGATGTTGAGGAGCAGCCTACGTGCTGACCTAAAATCCAAGTCCATAGGTAATCCCAAGGCTTGCAGAGTGAAGCAGGACCCTGTGGACCAACAAGGAAACACACAATACAGATAAGTATTGGATTACCTTGCAACTTCTTGCTTATGAATATACTTGTGTATATGGTTTGGTTACAATCTTCTAACTCTTGTTTAGAGACAAATCGATGAGAATAAACTAAACATGTGAATCTATTCAATGTTTGAATATAGGTATCGCTGGGAGCGAGGACTATGAGGGCATCCTAGGGGTGCATGTGGACATATGACTGTCCTAAACAACTCAAAATGAGAGATAATGAAAAAGGTGCTAGTGAGACTGTGAAGGTCCTAGCAGCCAAGAGTTGTAGACAAACCATGTGGAGAGACTCCATGGTCGAGAGGTCTGGTATAGACCAGAGACACTAAGTGTCATGGCCAAGAAGGGTTGGTCCAGCATTCACGGTGAAGTGAAAGAGGCTAAGAACATGAAAGCCACAGTGGTGGTGTGGGTTCCAGAATGGAACAAGACAAAGAGGGGAAAACTATTGCTGCTCTCTCTTTCCTTTTTTTGATATACTTATGCATTATGAAAACATAAGATTGTTGAATGCATGTATGACTGAAAATAGAATGTGTTTATTTGCTTAAAATAAATTGTGAATGCCGGCATAGTTAATTCCTTGCCCAAGAATGGACATGAATGAGCTGATGTGCCTATTGGGAAGGCATGAAAAGTATGAAAGTCTCCTCGATAAGACTTGGACTGCCATGCCAATTAGGCAATTAATTGACTGATATTAATGCCTATATTATGCTTGGTCTAACAGAATTACAATGATGCATTTCACAGGTGAGAAAAGTGAAATCCAGTTGTGCACATTGATCATGGCAGCAGACCAAAGGCTATTGGACTTGGCTGAAAGTCTGCTTCAAACAATTGCCAAGACCCAAGAGAATCTTGGAGAGATGCTCAAGATACAAAAAAAGAAAGTTCCTAGACTTGCGAATGAGCTGAAAGCTGAGAATCAGCAGGAGAAGCTCGTGGAAGCCAAAGGGTTTGGTCCTGAGAGTTCAAAGAAAATAATTGAATGTGGGATAGATCTGCAAAATTTTGAAATTTTGGATGTATATGTATTCCTAAGTAATGGAACACCGAAGACGATGTTATTCCAAGGGGGAGGGGATTGTAATACCCCGGTTTTGACCCTGTTTGCATTAAAAGGTACATGATGTATATATTGTAATTAATCGTGGTGAGGAGCTAAAGGAAAAATCTCCACCATCGATTTGGTTGTGTTATGTTTCGGCGATTGGAATCGTTGCCGATGGTTTATCGTGCTGTTCGGCACATTATAGTTTTGGCATCATGTAAATATGCACTTTAATTAAAATGAACCCAACCAGCTATGCCACTACAACCATATTGAAAAAGGGCATGATTTTCCTAAGGATAAGGGGGGGGGGATTGTTAAACCTTGAGCCTATGGGGAAAAGCCATGTGTCAACCACCCATTAAATACTTCTGCTGTTAGTTGGGGGCAGTTATTGCTGGGTAGTGGTGGGTGGCAGGTTTTCCTACACGCACACTCCACCAATAGACTCCACCACTTCACGTGGGCAGGGATTCTTCGACTCTCCCACTCTATCCATCATTTTGGCCCATCTTCACGCGGAGAGACGTTCTCTCTTCATCTTCACGCATAGGATTCTTCCTAGTTTTTCTTCATGTAGTGAGTTGGAAGGGCGGCCTCAAGGACACGATCTCTGTGTGTATATGTGTTTTCCATACCGATTTGGGGGATTGTGTTTGATGTATGTTTTCCTTACCGATTTCGAACTGTGTAATTTCCCATCACTTCACTGTTAAGACCGGGGCTGTGGTTTTCCCCACGTTGTTCGTTTGCTATGGGTGCAATTACCTTTTGGGAAGCTGCTGAGTTGTTTTGTCCATGCTAGGGACAAGAACAACTCTGAATCGCCTTGCTTGGCCTGAGCCACGTTCACCATTTTTGGGTTGTCACCCTGTTTTCTTTTGTTCCTCACAAAGATGTGAATTGCTTGTTTTGCTGCATGCATGCAGTGGTTGGTCTTCGGACTGTATTGGAGTGGGGATGAGGGCTTGGTTTGCTTGACAAACTTGGTGTGTTTGGGAACCACACAGACAGAGCTAGAGGGATGGATTTCTTCTCCACAACCCCTGAATAGCACTGGAAGGGAGGTTAGGGCCCGAGGGACTGTGTAGCAAAGAAGGGACTGATTTCCTTGTGTTGGGTGTGTGTGGGTGTCCTAGAAGTTAGGCTAGTTCTGGTGTAGGTGTCCTTAGCTCTTCAATGAGCTCACCAGCTTAGTGTTCAGCCTTTCCTAGCTCCTTGATGGCCTGATAAACCCAACTATGTTGGCTTGGCTATTTTGTGTATCCTTGGCTATGTGTAAACCTGTTTGTTCATTATTCCTTGGGGAATCATGCCTAGCCCGGGGGTGGCAGCGTTGCGGAGAGATTAAGGAGCACGCTGGCCTATGGTTGGGTGGAATGTTGCAGCGACGCAGCTGGTTGCGGGACGAGCTCTTTTAAAGATAAGTATTCTTGTCCATTTCACTTCTGTAATCACATTTAATGTTAATGAATTATGATGAACATGCTAAATTCCTGAAGGAATGTATGTTTGCTTCTGATGTGTATGTGAATGATTATGCATCTTAGCATGTTTTATGTTCAAGCATTTCGGTTTTATATATGTTCATGTTCATGGGGCGGTTTGCCCGGATGGTTAATGGCATGGTAGCGTCCTCTTTGCCGATCGGAGGGTCGGGGACGTTACATTTGTTATTGTAACTAAATGCAATACTTTGCATCACCCCAATCATATTGTCCCTTGTTTCTAGTTTCAACATTCAAGATTTGTACAGTACTATCAAGAGAAAAGTGGTCAATGAAATGGGAAATATGATTATCACTCATATTCACTATTATTGTGAACTGCCCATCTTTGTCGACGAGATTGACATGCATCAACTGTGCTTTATTGGGGGAGTTTGAACTTTTGTTTTGTGTAGGACCATAGAGGGACAACACGTCTCCTTCAAATGCATTTGTATGTGTTGCTGAATAGAGTTGCATAATAGAAGACAATGCACATGGAATTTGTTTAGATGTAAAACATATGGAAAATGCAACATATGAGTATTAAAAAATAGTACCCATGAAAATAATTGTTTGTCATTTTTTTAAGAAATTTTGTAGTTGTATGGAGAATGAAAATTATTATTACCTTTTTAGTTTTCATGGTCTGGTAGGGATGGGTGGTACATTGAAAATGGGAGCGTTGTTGGTCTTAACTATTGTGCACATGTTGGTGCAAAGGAATGACAAATCAAGACAATTTTGCATCGCATGGCCTAGGACATCGCATAAAGCACAAGTAGGAGGTGGATGTGGTTCTGTCAGGGCTTTTAGTGCCTTTCCCCCAATCTTTGTGTGAGGAAGTGGGGGCATGAGTAGATGCCGAAGTAGTTAGTCGTGTACCAGGAAGTGGGTGTGACACAATCTCAATAGGTTGGACTGGTTTCAACATGATTTGTGGTGTCATGGTGGGGTTGGGTGGATCAAGGTACCGCACTAGAATGCCCAAAGTGAATCCCAGAAGGTTGAGCATAGCCATGACCAGTTTACTGACAATTCCATAGGGTGGAAAGAGAAAGGGAATCATGTGTATGGGAAATGAACCCCAATAATTCCCTGAGGTTTGTGGTTGAGGATGCAGCTAAGGTTGCGAGGAGGTCGAAATGTTACTGGATGTGATGGTGCACAAATCCCGTATGTCAGCCATAGAGGGAGTGGGTGGGAGGGACAAAAAGGTGTCCGTCAAAGGGGCCTTGGTAAATAGGCATGGATCAACGACACACAAGGAGGGGATGGATATGATGTCGATGGTGGTATCAATAGTAGGGATTACATGCTCCGTAGTGGCTAGTCCTTTAGGATCGTAATACGTCAATTGGTCGATAGTCACGATATTCCCACCATGGGAGAACATAAAGAGTCAGAAGAGGGTAGAAGAAACAATTCGCATTGCATACATGTAACTACGCCCAAGGAGGAGGTTGTAATCTAGTTGGGAATTGGCAACCTCAATGTCAATCAACACAGTTTTTTTAGGAGAACTCAACGGGGACATTCGGGAGAGTGCCTTGTGGTTGAGCAACATAGCCATCATAAGCACGAAGGGTGGTGGTTGAGGGTTGAAAGGTTGGGGTTATGGGATTCTACCAAAAAAATTTTGACATAACGAAAATGGATGCACTCTCATCAATAAATGACCAAATTCTGAACAGTGACAGGAACCTGGAAGGATATAGATGATGGCATTTGGGGTTCTCCATGATTTAAGTCGAAAGTGATCAACTTGGAATCAGAGGGATCAACGACACCTAGAGAAGATAACTAGGCTTTGCATTGCAAAGGACAAGTTCTTAAGAATTCCAAAGTTGACATGGTAGAGGAAAACTGGGCCAAGTCATCGACGATATTGTAATTGAGAGAGGATTTGGTAGTGGGGTTGTTTGTGATGCGATGCAAAGGGAATCGAGGGACTTTGGCAGTCCCTTCCATGGGGGGTCTTGGAAAATGTAAGGACATGTCGAGAGAAATAGAGGTAGATGTCATTGAGGGATTAGTTATTTTCAGGGTGGAGCCATATTGGTTGCGTTGAGTATATAAGTTAACATCAAATGACAATGTCATAAGGTGATGGACACCAAGATCAATGGGTTGACTCGAAGAAGCAGCTGCTTTATTTTGTGGTACTAAGGTTTGGGTTGCAGCCATTACTTGATTTGGTAATGGGTTTTGTAGCACCATAGGAAGATGACTTTGTGGTGTTGGGTTTGGATGTGTCGGAGCAGTCGCATTGGTTTCATGTTGATTTTAGGCCTGTAATAGGTGGCAAACTCAATGCATCTCGGGGCACTGGTGTGTATAATGGTGATAACATCACAAATGGTACACAGATGGTTAGTTCGTAACTAAGGGTTCTTCCCATGTATAGGTGGATGTTGGGGGTTATGTGTAGTGGTGTTAGCTTTGTTTTTCTCAGGAGGGTTGGGGTGTTGAATGCCCCCTTGAGGTTGGTTGTTTCCCAGTTCCTACTCTCTATCTTCTTCCCCAACCTTGTTGGTTATTAGGGGTAGGTTGATTAGGGAGGTTCTATTGAGCGTATACCTATTCTTGAGGAACATGAGGAGTCAGGGTCAGAGCAGGTGTAGGGTGCACAGGTGGTGGGTAGTAGTCAGGAGTAGCTAGAGGGGATGCAAACCCTACTATTTGGCCATTACACACAGGTTCCAGGAAATTCATTCCATCAACATGATGAACAGGTTTAGGAGATGCATATGAAGGTGTGGATCCAAAATAAGCCACTACGCGTGAAAATTCAGTGGCGTATCCTGGTTGGGAAACACTAGGGATGTTTCCATAGTGAGGAGACATCAAAGGAGAGGTCATGTACAGGTGGGGGTGTTGGGTGATAGAGCCATTGACTCCATCAACAACATGGGATTCCCTCGGCGCATAGCACCGTGAGGAGACAACACAAAGAGCATAAGATATGATGGTGTAAAGGTAACCTGATTGGCATAGACAAGGTCAAAATGATGTGCTTTGAGGATTGGTTCTTCCTCATTTTGTTGGAACTTAGATGCAATATCCTTGGCGATAGGGGGAGTAATATTTTAAGGAACCAATTGAGGAAAATTCTGTCATCTAACTGAATTTTGCACAGACTACGATGATGCCACCACTCATGGATGTGATCCATGATGTGGGTTGCAGTGTTATGTCTACATGATAACAATATTTTGATGCCCTCATTGTAATAGACGAGTAGTTGGAAGTACTAGAGGAACATCGAGTCTAAAGAGGAAAGATCAGGATAAATGGCATGAGGAAACTCAATATATTATTTGGATGCAACACTAGTGAGTGTGTTTTGGAATAGTTGCAATCGGATAGATTCATCCATTATGTTGATGGAGGAACACCGTAAGTGGAAGGACATGATGTGGTTATGAGGGTCATCTCCCAACCTTCCCTTAAACTTAGGGATGTCTGAACGGAGTTTGGTAGGAATGGGAGGCCACAACACGTCATGACAAATGGGGTCATTCATCAACCACACCAAATCAGTCACGTTGAGATTAGCCATGAATGGTAGACTAGGACTTGAACTAGGTCTAGGAGGGCCAACAGTGGTGTTTGGGTTGACGGCCATGTACTAGTTGTCACGTTCAGATGAGGGTTGGTAGGGTTGACTTCCAACAGTAGAAGTAGCCACTAGAATGTTGTGAATAGCTGGAATAGTGGTAGAAGGGATAATGCCCCCATGCATAAATGTAGGTATGGTGTGAACCATGGCGACTGGAGTATGGCCACCACTAGTGGGTAGCAGACCAGCAATAATGTGTGCAGTGGTGAGGGTCCCACTAGTACCAGGACCTATAGGTGTAGTAGAAGGGATACTTGGTATGACCAGTGGAGCGGTCGCAAGTCCACTATCACCAATCCCCCCCTGAAAGGGATTGGGAGGTGCACCAGCCATGGGGCTAGATGGGGAAGTGAACAAGGTAGGTTTAGATTGATAGGAATCAGAATATAGGTCAGATGCAGTGTATGGATCTGAAGTTGGTGAATAATGTCGAATATGGCTCTGAAGATGACGGTTCAAGGAATCGAACTGAGGGGTATGCCCCCTAAGTCTCTAGGAGTAGTGTGGTGGAGAAATGATGGCATGATGGTGTGCTATATGATGAATGAATGCTAAAGGCTGTTAAACGCAAGCTCAAAATTCCAACTACAACCCAGTGTGCAGAAGGAGAGTTGATAAATAATGGCAAACATGCCAAAAAGAAAGCTCTAAAACTGAACTGCAACAACGTGTCACAGTAGGTGAGTCTACAACAAAGAGACCAAAAATCCAAAAAGAAACACTACCTATGAAGAAAATGATGCACTAACCTATGGGGTATAAGTTCAAGCAATCTCCTAGATACAAGATGAAAGCCCCTCACAAATCGTATCCTTTGTTGGGTGGTGAAATCCACATTCAAACAATAAAGAATAGAAGAACCAAAGGCTAAGAGAATCCCACTAACGAGAGGGACCTCGGGAAAAAGAGTCCTAAGAGACTGGAAACTAGGATACTTTGTTCATGACACATTTAGGATGGTTTCTTGGCACTTCATCCCTTTGGTCCTCGACACTCGATACCATACTCGACATGCACGAGGAGGACTTTGAAGGGTTAGCCTTCGATACAGAATGAAGTGTGGTATTCCACCTGAATTCCAAAACCCCTTCATTGCAGCTTACCCCCCCAGTGGAGTCACCAAAGATTTAGTGGGGATTTATCCCCTACTACGTGCAAAAGAACCTGCCTCAGATCAACTGGATCTAAGGGTAGAGTTCATGGTGCAAGGGATTTTCTCGACCTTGACTTTCAAACAAGAAATAAAAAAAATATTTTTTAATACTTTATGGTTTTTACTCTAACTAACAAAACAAAATAATGAGCATACCTTTAAACTAGGCCACTGCAGCCATTTGAGGAAATGGTCTATAGGCTCCCACGAACCTGGCCTCCATTTATCTCCAACAAGGGTTGTCACAGGGAAAGGGATCAAGTGTTACAGGAGTAAACTCAACATGCAATATGGGATGGTGTGGTGAAAGGCATGGGAAGCAACAAGGTTTATGGAATTAAAGAAAATACAGAATAAAAAGTTGTTGATCCAAGGTTTTCTTACCCATGGTATTGACCCATGGTTTTTAATAACATATGGTATTTATCCATTGTTTTTGACCCATTTTAATTTTAGGGGTTTTGGTCCTTTTTGGGAGAATGGGGGTTATATTGCAATAAATGCCCAACTTCCCTGTATTTATGGGGGAAGGAACAATGATGTTTTGGACCAATTTTGGTGGAATTTAATTGTGAAGGTCAAAATGAAGGAAATAATGCTGGGATTATGATGTATAATTATTGTTTGGACCATAGAGAGAAATGCAAACAAGTTTTGGTGTTAACAATTAGATGGTAAAGGAATCTAGGAAACCAAACATGCAGTAAGCTTCATAAATATGAATGTTCATATTACTAGCTAGAAAAACTATCAAAAAGTCATTGGACAAAGAAATAGCATAGGTTTTTGTTATTTTCCTGTGCAACTTGAAGTTATGATTTTCCATGATTAGTTATTGGGAGAAATGCATATTCCTTGATTCAATTTTCTAGAATTCATTTTGCATTGAGCACCTCCATTGCCTATAACTATGTAACTAAGCAAACACAATTTTTTCATTCAAAAGGAAAATTTGCAAATATCTCTAGAAGAATTATAAAGAAAATGCAATGATGATATGTCCAATAAGCTTCAAAATTATGTAACTTGATATTTTTAGTTCGCAAAGTTGTTAAAAAATGGTGAAACAAAGAAATAACAAAGGTTGTTGGTACTGTTCTATGCAAGCTGAAATTGTGAATTTTCATGAACAAGGAGAAGGATTTTTTGCATATTGCAATTTTGTAGTGTGCAAAGTCTATATCATTAGCAATTATAATATGGTTAGTCTTATAAATGTGTTTTTTCGCTACAGGGATATTAATTGGCAAGAAATTTGTATCTGGTTCATGTAACTATGTAGCTTGTGGAAAACACGAGTGTTTCATTTGGAAGGAAATTCACAAATGTCTTTAGAGGAATTGAAAGGAAAGTGGTATGATGATTTGTCCAATAAGCTTAAAAAAAGGAATATCATATTGTCAATTGACAAAGTTGTCAAAAAATGGTCGAGCAAAGAACCAAAAAAGGTTGTTGCCATTGTTGTGTGCAGTTTCAAATTATGATTTTCCATGAAGATACAAATTATTTTTTCTCACATTGCAATTTTGTAGCATGTCAAAGTTTAGGTTACCAACAAATACAATATCCTTATTTTGTTGAATGTCTTTCATTATGCTATTGACAAAGAAATAAAGTTCTTCGAGTGGTGAATTTGGTGCATTGTAGACATTTTCCAATTTGACAATAGTCTCATTAATTTGAAATCTAGAAATGGTTGTTTCAATCCAGCGTGTTGCATAATTGTCTAATTCTTGAAGCATTATGCTTTTTATATAGCATGTGGCAATGCCATGCATGTTAAATGTAGATAGATAACAATATTTTTTTGGATGAACGCTACCATTTGGAAAGAACTTCCAAATGGTAGATAGATAACAATATTTACAAAGTTCTTTCCAAATGGTAGCGTTCATTGACAATAAAAATATTTACAAAGTTCGTTCTAAATATTGTTATCTATCGTAGTCATTGACAATGTTGTCGATGTGCAATACCAAAATTCACAAGTTCAATGAGCATATGAGAAAATGCTACTTTTCTACTATTGATTGAAAGACATATTGAAATTCCAATGAGGCTCTACTTTGAATCCTTTCTATTTCAATTGACACTTTATGTGAAATGTGAAAATTCAACAGTTTCAATTTGTTTAGAAGATATAGTTTATTTATGTCTCTGACACAAGATAGTGCGACATATATAAGTCCATGTTGGTTAACTCCTTTTGTATTAAACGCTAAATTGTCCATCGCGAGGCCTTGTGATATATGTATTGTTCATGCACATACCAATCAAGTAGGAAATTTCTCTCAAAATATGTGTGCCCTATTAATTGATGTCATTTGTCTATATATTATAGTGATTGATGTCCAAGTACATAGAATTCTATGTGCAAAATGTTGTTGCATTTTTTCTCGTTGCATTGAGACAATTGAGGATAGCCTAAATTCAATCTAAACTATGTCAACTTTGTCCTTTGTGTATTTTTTGAAAACACCTTTTGCACCATTCACGAAGTCATTGTCAATTGCATAATTGCCTCCAATTAATTCTACAAGCATATATTGTTTTAGCACAATTATAAATGGCAAGTCCATTTTGTCATTTTCGTAGCAATTTCCTTCTACTAATTTTTTTTTTTATGTCAAATACCTCTAATGTATATGGTTCTGATTGGACACGTGCTAGCATTTTTGTTGTTGTTTTGTTCACCTTGTTTGTCTCTATAAAAAATATAAGGAAATGCAGGGTCATTTGGTGGTGGTATACAACAATGCTTGTTTAAGCAGTCAATGTCATAGTCTATTTGTGAAGAGTTTCTAATTATATTCAAAATGGATACAAAAAAGGGTCTTCATCTCATTACTTCTATAAGCTGAAAGTATTTGACATTGTTTTTCCAAACTATATGGAATTGTATCAAAATGGAAGGTTGATTGTTCAAATATTGATGAATCTCTTATAGGTTTTGCTTGAGAAACGATCTTCACAAAATATGACATCAAGATTTCTAAAAGGCAAAGTAGGAGTGTGCATAATTTCATTCACCATTCCATATATGCTATAAAACATTCAGGAGCCAGTTAACAAGATCTCGTCTATTAGCAAAATATTGAGTTGCTCAAATTACTTAGTAAATCTAATGTGCTAGAGCTTGATGGGACCGTATTTGAAAGTGTCAAAAGCAAGTGAAAAGTTGAATGCACATGTCATCTACAGTATGCACAACTCTTCCAGTGAATGCAACTATGACCCCTTTTTTCTTTAAGGGGTCACTTTGAAGGTCTTTATTATGGATTCACAACAAACCATGGTAAATTTATTTTGCAATAATTTTTTTGCATGTTCTTGCACCTCTAGTCAAGAACAAATGAATTGGGATGGTTGGGTCATTTTTTTTCTCATTATGATTTCTTAAAGCTATTGATTATTGTTATTTGTTTTTTATAATTTCATAATAGTCATATTTTCTTATGATGTGAGGTTTTTTAATAGATTCAAATGTATTATTTGGACCAGGTCTAAGTTTCCTAGGGAATATATTATGTATAAGATCATCTTTTATGTCATATTTTTCATATACAAGGAAGTCACGTTGTTCTTCTTGCAATCTTGGAATCATAATTAGTTGTTCACTTTTAGAATTGATTGTTTTGGAAGCTATGTCAATGTCTCCCCAAGTTATTTTTGCTTTAGCAACAAAATTTTGTTCAACATGATCCACTAACAGTTTTTGTGACAAATATGCTTCTAACCATGGTCAATAGTTTTTTTCAAAGCGTGTTTAGTTTTCCTACAGGGGAAAAACAATATAATTTTTTCTTTGAAGTAGTTGTATAGGTTTTTATGATCATTATATTGAATGTATCATATGACACATACACGATTTCTTTTTCTTAAGTCTAGAGTTCGAACACTGGAAATAGGAAGCAAATTCATCTAGGCATACATGTTCAAGTTCAATAGGTCTTGCAACATACTTATCAACAATTGAAGTGTAGACAACGTTTTCTAAATCACCCGGTTCTTGTTGCAACAACTTTGGGCTTTTCAGGACATATGGTCTTTTGTCAGCTGGTGCAAGATTATTTAATGTTGTTTTCCTAGAACTTTAATATAGTGGCAAGGAAAGAAATATATAAATAGCTTGTCAAATTGAAATCTATTGCATGTTCATAAGTGCATTTCCAATTTTGTGAATTATTTCAAAATTTCTATCATTGTTGAGTATAAATTGTTCTTTTATTTTCTTAAGGGAAGATGTAATTGTGCAATATTTTTGTAATGTAAGAACTATAGTTTGTTTCCACAAAATAGAAATAAAAAATAAATTGTGCATATGTATTTTCATTCCAAAAGGTTGGAACTTGTTTGGAGAATGCATTGATCCATACATTAGCTAGGTTTCCTTTTAGGAGCAAAGTAGGATGCAAAATGGTAGAGTGCTAAAGAAGAATGTACTCATGTCTAGTTAGTTTTAGATAGGACAAAAAAAATTCAAAGGGAATGTTTGTCGAATAATTCTTATGCTCTAGGAGTGAAAAATATTTCTTTTATTTTGTCAATGCTTTGCAATGGATGTAGAATAACAACCTTGTCCATTGGAGGAAAGGGAAAATTAAACAAGCAACTAAAGTGTCAATATTTTTTGTAAGTATTTGTAGGATGATGTGTTTGAATATTGGCCAAATTGTTTGCAATAAGTGAAGAGTCAAAAGAAAAACATGTATTGAAAAATGATATTATATCTTGTTCAGAAGATTGTTGAAATATAACAACATTTTTGTCCAGAGCAATCTCTTACATAGAGAAACTTCCTATGGCTTGGGGTAGACCACAACAGACTGAATGACACTAGAAATCAATCCATTCCAATATGCAAGAGAAATAAATGCATCTAACACTAAGGGATATAAAGCATACCTTATTCCATACGGTTGATGTAGATCCCTGTTGAGCTTTTCCAACACGCTTGTACTTATAATTCGCTCCCAACAACAACAAAAAAGAAAAGCATGATATATATCAAAGTGTTAGGCCTACTCTAGCATATATAAACCATCATGTATAAGAAAATCACTACATCCATGGACAAAATATTCATAGTTATGCACATGTACTGGACGAGAAATGGATATTTCTATTAATAAAAACAGAGATAGAACAGTGACAAACTCTGTCGGCACCTTGTCGAAATGAATAAACCGAGTCCTCCAGTTGGGCCTCCACCACTTCAATCCTCCATATCAATGGAGAGCTCACAAAGCAAAAGCAAGCTTGGGAAGAGAAGCACCATTTTCTCCAAAGGGACAAAGGGATGCAGAATCAATCATAAACGAGCGAGGAAACAATGCATTATAGTTTCCTTGCTCTCCAAAATTATCCTCCTTCAATGCATCCAAGAGGCTCAATATATAGCCATCCAATAGGCAGTGGAGGGTTGAGTCAGAGCGTTTTTTAGGCATATGGAAGGCCAAGAGTCAAGTTATTCGGGACTCTATGAGGAAAAATACAAAAGTTTTTCTTTTATGCACATTTCCCAATGTACGCAGGAATTGGCTAAAAAGCTACGTGTACACATAGATATTGGATTAAAAGTCATGTATACACATAAACTGGTGTTTTTAAGGGACTTTCTTGGGACATCAAAGTATAATTTGAGAAAGGGGGGTTCAATGAGTCTGTAGAGGGACATAGAAGGCCATAAAGGTGTGATTTACCAAGTGTGGTAAAATCAGCTATAATAGATGCCCCCTAATGTGAGAGGTCACAGGGGTAACATGATGGTTGAAATGCATTATATCGACCCCAGAAGTGGAGTAATGAAGACCCAGGTGGAAGAACCAACCACTCATCAGTAAAATACAATGATAAATCTCAGCATGTGACTGCAAATATACATGTAGCAATACCAGATACATAAGAGTACAATGGCCATGAATAGGCATAATATACAAATGTCATGTGTGGTCATCGCCATGTACAATATACAATGAACAAAATCTCCATAGTGGATAAAGATATTTGATAATACACTGGAATACGGTCATGAGAGCTGACATCTCATGAACAATGGCACGATTAAGGAGGTGGAATATATGTAATTACACCAAGCTTAGAGGTCTTCTACGCAAATTGCTATGAGTACATGTCCCATCACACGAATAAAGGTGTCGAGGTCGAACATGATGGTCCATCGTCTGATTATCGGTCATTGATGCATACCGTTAACAAACGTGAGATATCCCACCGATAATGATAATGAGAATCAAGGTACAGAGTGAAATCTAACAAGTGTGAATAGATGTGTTGAGGTCAAACAATTGAAAGAATACATCGATTAGGGGACACTAATGTATTCCCAAAACTGTTGATGGAGAGAGAACCTACCACTGATGACTCAATGGAATCAATGTATTCTCAAGGCATTCAATGGACTCTAGAATCCTATTCTAGAATAAATGATTAGAAGTTGATGGAATGGAATCCACTGGAAGGAGTGAATTAGGGCATCCCCCATCAACCAACATGAGGTACTCAACAACGCTGGATAATATGGAAGAACTTGAGCGAACAATATGTGCATGAATAAGTAAATTTATCGACAATCGCTGACATGCAAAGACAAGATAACTGAGGAATGACCAACTCAGGATAAAACTTCCTTCGAACAAGAGAATAAGGAAAATGGTGACTGAACATAGGCATCATAGACTCGACATGCAAACTAGTACAAATCTGTGACACATGAGGCATCGAAAGAGGTTCCATAGGTAATGGAAGCATAACCAGTCGGCGGAAAAATCTCAAAGTAATGACTACAACTCCTAAATTCATACTAACAACCCAACCAATGGATGTGATATATAGTGCTTTGTTTGAAGGAAACACGACTCGACAACTGCCAAAAGTAATATCATTTCCCGTCCGGCTTTTTATGTTTTTTTTGGGGGGAATTTTTCAGATTAAAAAGCTTGAAAAATAATAAAAGTGCTTATAGTATACAACTAGGAGGAGACAAGTGTTGCAGGAAAGAAAAACTAGTTCCAAGCAGTGGAACATACCTCTGCTCAATGCAAGGAAGCATGTGCAGGATGAGGACACTCAGGTTAAGGTCTCCTCTCGGTAAGGGATGATCAAGCTGCAAAGGATATATAAAAGGATTTGCTTGGCTAGGACTAAGGAAAGCTCGGGCTACGTGGCTCATAACTCTGAAGCGGGGAGCCATCATAAAGCTGAATAAGGCAAGAAAAACACATGAAATGCAATTAAAACTTGATATGCAAGGGATTCCCTATGGGAGATGGCCAACATAAAGTTCAAGAGGGATATGAAGCTCTTTCTCAAGGACATGGTCAAACTCCCAAACCTAGTGGAGAAATATCAGCATGGGTATCAAATTGCAAAGCGGGATCTAACTAGGGCACCCATGAATAGGAAATCTCTACCAATTACATAATTACACTTATAACAACAGTTGAAGGTTCAGTGACATTAAGAAGTGGGTTCGTACCTAGAGTTAAAATGAAATGGTCACAAGGCCATGCATAATGCAAGCAGATGTGTAATCCTAACCTATATTCCAGTTTGAAATATACCTGTAATAGATACGAACGGTTCAAAGTCTAAGTCAAAGTACGCTCAAATCAGGTCCCTACACCACAACATTAGGAAAAAACAATCCAATATAGTAAATAAGGGTCCAAACTATAGAGTAGTGGGTAAAAATTTCAAAATGTTTTCTTTAAAATAAAAAAAATTCATCTTCACCACACCATTTGGAATTTTTACCACACATAATGCATTTGAACCATGAAATTCAAACACTATTCCGAGAGATAGGGGCCACGATACCAGGAACTGTATGATCCAGGTAACTCTTCATCCCATCCTCTTTCATTTTAATGTTTTTCTTTTAATTTTCAGTGGCTAAATTTTTATTTTGGAGCACCCTAAAATTGGCGTTTTGGCCCATGTGGAAAACCTCTCAATTTTCGTGTATAGGGCAGAGTATACGTGGGAAATCCTTCGATTTCTGCATATACATGCAGCTGTTTGAGGAACAGTCATGTACAAGGATGCACATACCAATTTTTGGGGTGGAAACTCATCAAAATCCTGTGTTTTGGTGTAGGATGGTAATGGAATGACATGAATGCGAGCATGAAGATGTGGAAAGGGCAGTAAAAGGTGATATGATGGCCCAACAAGATTTGAGGGCATGTGGGTTATACAAGTTTTGTCATCTTGGTAGCTTAAGAGCTAAACCAAGACTACTCCAGATGCTGGTGGACTATTGGGATATGAATACAGAAACCTTCTAGATCGATGGGATGCCCCTCAGCCTTGAGGTTGAGGATATTTACTTTATCACTATAATATACCGCTGCGATGAGGTAGTCAATATGAGAGCTTATGGGGTTGGATGTGGCATCACTATTGAGGATTACATTACGGTATACTGCTTCCTAGACATAGAAAAGGTTGGGAGTTAGGTCCCAGTGAACTCTATCAAGAACCTTGGCCTCAAGGCCATACTACTAGCACTAGGCAGGATTGCAGGGTTAGCATTTCTCCATCAGGTTTCCAGGCCATTGATGTTTTATGCGGTTGAGCGCATGAGGCCCCCCATTTATGACTGGAGTACCTCGCTACTGGGTAACATGAAACAATAGTTGTTGGACTATAAGCTGGGTAGAACAAGGAACTTTGGTTTTTCCAGCATCTTGAGTACATTCTTCTTTGAGCACGTATCAAGTCTAAGCCCAAGAGTGGAGATCACTCCTCATGGTCCTTGGGATCCAGCTCAGTTGCATTGGGAAAATGTGATGCAGAGGGTAGGAGGAGGGCAAGTGGCTATGCCCTACCCACCCAGCTTTTTCCACTGGTGGCGCAGACTGATCATAGTTATAGACGACTACCCCTATGAAGGGATAGACTTATGTGGCGATATAGACACGCCTATTCCATAGGGATGTGCATACAGTGACATAGGTGACAATCTTGACTCTATTTTTGTTTTTGAATTACTTAAATTTTTTGAATTTTTTGATATAGTGAAATTAAAAAACATGTTTTTGGGTAGTGACACATATTGATACTAGTCATGTGAATGGAGATGTTGGTCCTAGACGATAATATGGCTTCCCTCGACATCATTGAAAGGGGAGAGGTGATGATATAGTGGGTGTGGGTGTGGATGTGGAGCATATGCTCCAAAAAATCCACATAAACTTTGTTTGTTTGACGCACAGGGTTCCCATGGCGCAAGTTGAGGACTTGCCGGAGGCGATGCAGCGACATGTAGTAGGTGTACCCTGCGCATGGGTTTGGCTATTCAGATAGATAGCTAGAGATTTCACGTGTTTTCATGATCAGCACCCTTCTCCATGGGCTTAGAGGCCTGGATGTATTTTTTGTATTGACCGTGTAGTATATTTTGGTGGTTCGAAAGTCCCACTTTTGTATCATGACATTATGTATCATGACACCACTTTTCGACTATATTTTAAAATAAAAAATCTTATGGTGATCAATTATTTATATTTAGATGTGTGAATGTGATGTGAATTCTTCATTTTCCATGTATCAAATGCCAATCTATTACGTAATTTGCATATGAATCAGCAACATGATTGTAATTTCTTGAAATGTGAATATATGTAATGTTTTCAAATTTTCATTCTAACAACCTTACTTGCAAGAATCTTCATAATAAAGTTGGATCTCTAATACGATACACGCCATTTAACTGTAATACCACCAACTACGAGTCAAGACGTACCTTGAGAGATCGAATGCCATGAGAGATGGCATCATGTAATAACTCAATCAAGACACTACTAGATTTTGATCCAAAATCCGACGGTTTTTTCCGACGGTGCGTGGTTTTTTTCTTTTAACCATGCCAAAAATCAGAAAGATTAAATTTTTTTTTGAAATGGTAGGCATACGTGTCGCTTAAGCGACGGCAATGCTCCTAAGTGTCGCTTAAGCGACGGCGCTAAAATTTCTATGCTCCTAAGTGTCGCTTAAGCGACGGCTATAAAATTGCTTGATTTTTAGGGTGGTGATGTGCCTACATTGAATTATTACTCCAATGCTCTATTTAATGTGAATTATCC
>LPNX010789490.1:0-11300 GCA_001517045.1 Pseudotsuga menziesii | reverse complement strand
CCATCCATACAAGGACTTTACATCAAGGCACTTTTAACATCCATCTATATATCTTCCATCCAGAATGAGCAGAAATGGAGATAACTAGTCGAAAAGTTACCATTTTTGTTGTGGAGGCAAAGGTTTCTTCATAGTCCACCCCTTCATCTTGTGCATATTCTTTGGCGATAAGAAAATCTTTGTATTTGTCCAAAGAACCATCTGATTTATATTTGACATTAAAAATCCATTTACAACGAATTGCTTTCTTCCCTAGAGGCAATGTAGACAACACCCAAGTCTTGTTTTTCATCTATGCATCATATTTCACTTTCATGGCAGCCTTCAATTCAAGTTTTCCTTTCGAATATTCAAATGTGCTAGGTTCAAATACTTGGAACAAAATCAATAGAAGTGAGAGAAAAATTTCCTGCTCACTGCCTCACACAATTTGTTGCCTCAATAGTGTAGTTTGTCCTTTTAGTACCTTTGGCAACTCATCTTCTCAATATCCTTCCATCATGGTATAATACCACTTCCATTTCCTTTGTTGCCCCTCTTGATATTGCTGTGAAGATCAAGAATCCCTCTCTGTTGTGAAGATTGAGAATCCCCCTCTTCTTAACCAAACCCCTCCTGAAGGGTCATAGTCCCTCAACCTCAAATTAAACTATAACAAACTACTTGGTTCAACATTTCGTCAAGTCTGGTATTTGTAATCTTTTCTTTAGAAAAATGGAAAGTGTGCCTTCTTTACTCTGTATTTATCCATGGATCAAAATGAGTTGCTTCCAATAAAGTCACTATGCACATCATTATGTTGCTTATCTTTAGGAATTACTATGAATTTAATAAAAGACATTCACTAGTAATCAAAACTGCATTCAATCATCATTCCTCAAGGGCATGACCTCCGATTGCATTAAATTCCTACCATGAGGTATAAAATTAGATCTAAGAGATGGGTTTCAGTGTTTGAATTACATAACAAATAGGATCTCTATATCTGCTTCACCAGCTTTTCTTCTTTCAGTTAATAGAGGATAAACACAACATTGAGAGATTCGCATTGCGTGTTTGTTGTTCATAATTTCAAGTAGTGTGTGTTGATAGATTAACATATTTAGAGACCACTATTTTGATTGAGGTTTTCATTTTTAAAGCAAGGAAGTATGCTAGTTATTCTTGCTTAGGTAGGCAAAGAATTTTGGTGTGACCACTCTATGGAATCTGCATATGTACAACTTGAGAGGACCTAACAGTTAAGCATGTGTATTTCCAGCTTGGAGGTCACAGGATTGAATGAGGAGTGGGGTAAGGTATGTACGCCTTCATAAACTTCGTAGTCAAATCGTTGTGCAGAGAGGGTCCCTTGTCCCATAAAAAAGGGCTCTCATAAATCAATTTGGTGGCCGTTGCCTTTGATAATTATTATATATGTAACTTTTATTTACATGCAAACTGATTTTAATGTAATATATGATGCATAATTTTTCCCAAAAAAGGTATAAGTGACTCTTTTCAAACTACAACTCACATAATATGGGAACATTTTCCCAAACCAAATAAATTGAAGTACATGTAACTACAACATCTCTAGCCAATACCAGAAGTCTGGCATGGCCCTTGCTATTACTGCAAATGTGGAACAAACTATGTACTACATGCAGCAGTAAGGTCAAGCCAGGATGCAACATGCAAGTATGAAATGCAACAAAACGTATAGATCACAATATCAAAGATGAGAGGGCATGCAGTGTTTCTTGCAAAGGTTCTCAATAATAGCCTAACTAGCCAAGGCATTATTTTCAAAAGATGAGGGTTTATAGAAAGCTACTTAATTCATAAAAACTAAACTCTATCTCTCTAGTGCTTATCTTGAGTTCAGAATAAGCTAAATCCTAGTTCTACACTCTTTGTGCTTCTTAGCCAGAGCTGTAGTGCTGGGACTCTATGTAGTGCGAGTTAAAGAGGTAGGGATGGGAACTGCTAACAACTACTTTTTCACTAAATAGCTAGTCTTATTTAGTAGGGGCATGCACCAGCGGCTTCTTATTCCATGGTGTGTTACACGGAACGAACAGCTTAATTTCATTGTTTTTTCTTTTTCAATAAACGCCTAAAGAATCAATTTATACTATAAAAAACACCCCATATATATGATACTTGCATATCTACGTTGAACTTGTCCATACTAAATTGAATGTATGTCTCCTTTCCCTATGAAACGCAAGACCTCCGGACCAAAGGAAAAGAAAAAATAAGAAAATTACTTGCAAGTGCATCTGACTAGGACAAAGGAAAAAGTAAAACCTATGTTAGGGAAACTATGCCCTTTAACATTGCCATTTCTGGAAGTTTATCTCTGAGAGGTATGCCCTTGCACCGAGGCCCACTTCCATCATATAGCCAAGAGGAGGAAGGAGAATAAAATAAGTGTAAACCATTGGTTAAACCAGAAGAGACATTGGTTGGAGCCATGTTGTTTACTAAGGTACAGGTTAATGAGGTAAGGCATGAAGTTAGTGTTGAGGATCTTTCCCAATAGCACAAAACCTTGTTCTACATGTACAGTTTTCATGGACTAAGCAGGTGTCCATCTATTGGTTTCATATTTAATTTTATTAAAAATGGCAGGTTCGGTCAGGGCACGCACCAACAAAAATAAGTTTGGTTGGACAAGATGACAGCAACTTCCTCTCTAATTTTATATTTTTTTATTAATCAAACATTGTCTTTAGGGGTTTGTGGATGACATCACAATTGGGGAAATAAAAAGGAGCTGATTCTATTACTTCTTCACCCAGTACATGTTTTTCTGATAGAGGTTATGAGATTACCCCACCATGTTATACCAACTGTATGGGAATATTTTAATGCGTTATGTGTGTAGTGGATGGAATTTATTTGTGGGGTGGGTAAATGGCTTAAGAACGAGTGCCTTACTGCTTAGTATACTCGAATATATCTATGTTTTAATTTTCCTTTCTATGTGAGACTCTGCATCTCTTCAACTTTCCGTAAGTTCCATAGAAGTTAGTTAAAATACTTGGTTAGACAAGAAATATGACAAATTTCTTATCATACTGGCATCTCTACGTTTTAACATACGATGATATAACATATCTACATTTCACTTTGCCATTGTATGATCAAGACCTAGTCTCGACCTTATACCTTTTCTTTTTTTGCCACTTAGGTATGGGTATAGTCACTAGGTATGGGTATAGTCACAAAGCTAAGCACAAGACCATGCTTTAATTAGATTTTAATTTGACTTCTATGCACTCCTACTTTGTTTATAAACGAATAGTGTTTGCACTAAATATGCTTTTTTTGTTGGGGTATCCCAACCTAACTAAAGCCAAAAACAAATTTGAGCCACATCAACCATGGATCCTTTGTAAACCACACATACCATTGATTACCTCATTCCTTATCTGCTTGTAGAGAACTTGTAATCAAGTGAAACCCTGGTCATATATAGTATGCAATACATGCGATAACACATAATGATAATGAACCTGCTTACAACATGTGGATATTCCCCATGATCCCAAGTTATCATGAACCAAATCAAAAAAAAAGAAGAAGATAAAAAGCATGTGGTACTTCCATAATAAAGATAAATACATCAGCAACATCATAGAATAAACCATAGAGTGATCACATCTCATTAGCATATGAAGCAGGAGGAATGGACTCTCAACCAACAACCTTTTCCAGTACCTTAACCATATTGCACACTAGGAGGACACCCTAAAAGTGCCTATTATTCTATTTTTGTGGAGGCAAAGCTTTTTAATTATTGGATTTTAGATAAGGTGATATGCTTCGTTGTGACACTTGGCAATCGATCTAATGTTTACAAGATTTTGTGTAAACATCTGGCGACTCCAAAGTTAAAGTTTACATCTAAAAATGGCAATGTTATCGGAAAGAGATTCAATCAAGAAATTTCACAAACTTTTAGGACATATGCTAATGTCAAGAACCGGAAAATAGTAAGAAAAGCTCACTTCCATCACAAAATGATCTAAAATTTCAAACTCTGCAAAAGATTTTTACTTCAAATCATAAAACATAATTCATGTTAATAATATGCAAGAACAGATTCTATGATTTCAGCTTTCTTTTCTTTAAATGCAGATGCAATTCCAGAATGAAACACAGCTCTAATGTTTGAACAAACTGAAACATCCATGTTCCCAACTCTGTGTGTAATAAATTTGAATAAAGAAACAATCAAGCATTGAATTTCAAATTCAGGGAAATCCTAACACTAAAGAATACCAAATTTGAAATAACAAAGCCTGAAACTGAAACCAGCCTAGCAATTGGAAGTCATTAGAAATTAAATAATGGATTAAGACGGGAGCATAAATAAGCATTTCTAATGAAGACCAGAGATGATAGTATACACGCAAATCTGTGTTGGCAGCTATCTAGACTGTCATGAGATAAATTTATTCATATTGCTTAGCCTCGCCCTTTTGTGCAATATAAGCCTTGATAGGAGGTGCGATGATTGAATTGACTTTCCTTGAAGCTAAATTTGAAACATCTTGCTTCTTTGGAGAAGGCAGAACTGGTGCAGTCACGCTCTGTAGCTTTTGTTCTAGGATGGATGTCATGCAGCATATCGATAACATGGGCTCAAGGAAGACTAGGCCAAAGCTACCAGTACCATTTTAGTATATGTGACCTGTATCTATGATATTTCACCCTTGTCTTGGATAATAACGAGATATTTCAATGTCTTGAATCTATAGCAATCATTCTTGAGCATATGAATAACATTGGCTCAAGGAAGACTAGGCCAGAGCTGCCAGTACAATTTCAGTATGTGGGACTTGTATCTTTGATATTTTACACTTAACAGGTTATGGATCTCCAACAGGAATTGGATTTTCATCTGCTACAACGAGACGCTGCATAAGGAACTGCATCCAACAGTATGCCCAGACCAATGGTAAAAATTGTTAATTGGATCTATATATGGACAGGGCGCTAGCGCAAGCTCTCGAATAGGAAGGGGTGCTGTAGGCTCTCTAACTGGTCATTTGACTAGATCAACCCCGGTAATTGGTACTGAGTAACCTGAAACTGGTTCCAGTTCATTGGCTCGGTCAATTCAATCTCCATGTTGTAGATCATAAAGTGCTTCCTTGGTGCCGTACTTGCCAATACCAAATTCTTACCTCACCCTGGACTGATACCGCCATCAACTCCAAAATGCAACCTTCAGGCCAAGACAATCCGTGTAGATCGATCGCTCAGTCAACTCTCCTAGTGGGCCGTCGACTGTCGACTGACTATTTCCAGGGAAAGAGCTTACAGGCCTTTCCTGTAAGTGAGTGAACCTTATTCTACTGATCGTGCATAGCAGCCATCCATGGCCTCAGATTCAGTCGGGGCATGCACAAATAAGTAAAGAAAGGTCCAATCCCAGGATAGGGTAGGGGGTTTATGGATAAATACCAACTTGGGTGTGTGATTGAAAGCTGAACGAGATGGTTGTTGTTCAGTCGGTTGAGGGATTTGCAAAATACTTAAGAGAACATGCCTATTCATTTGCCTGAAGAACCAAAACCATTCGCTCTTGCAAACTCGTTGAAGACCGGTGATAAGATCATTGGGCAAGAGATATTGTATAGATGTGAAGTTTCACGCTATTCCCAAACTGCGTCAAGGTAAAGAATTGCATATTTATGATGCGTTGCTTGTGACCATTGTAAAACCTAAATTTTCCCTAGGTGTTTGCGTGAAGTTTGAGTGAAAATAATTACATATATATCTGAATCGTGAATTATCCCGTGATTGTTGAATGAGATTAGGAATGATGAACTCCTAAATATGATCCATGATAGTTGTATATGTGATGAATTGTGAATGCATGGCATGCGCTCCCAGATCTGCTCTTGTCTTGGCACAACCCTTGGGGATGATATTAATGCTTATACATTAATGACCCACCAGATTTCACATGGGCACCCAACCGGTCCCACCCAACCATCCGGCAAGGAGCAGTTCCAGCATTGTAACCAGATAAGCCCCGGCATCACCAGTTTAATTGGCGGAATTCCCCAAAGAAAATTATTCCCAGGAGCAAAAGTCCCAGTCAAAGCAGCACTAGTTGAGGCATAATTCTTAGCAGCATTACAACGGGCAGTAAAAGCATAAGAATTCCCGCTTCATTTCAATGAGCAGTTTAATGAGCATAATTCCCAGGAGCAAAAATAGTTCCAGCATCACCAGTATAACCAGCGTAATTCCTGGAATCATTATAACCAAGAGTAGCAGTCCCAACAGGAGTAGTTCCATCCGCATTTGCATCATCAGTTTCAGTAGCATAATTACCAGCATAATATTTTGAACCAGCAGTAGTTGGAGCATTCCTAGGAGCAATTCAAAAAGAATCCCCAACATAATAAGTATCACCACCAGCAGCATAACCAGTTGAATTAACATAAATTTCATAAGGAACCGTCCCATCCCCATCCCATAATCGAATCCATCCCAACCAAGGAGGCTGGTTTTATGATGTTTTTCTCTAATCCCATCCATCGAGTGCTGCTTCAAAGTCCTGTGTTAGGGATCGATTTCTATCACTCTATTGTCCTAGGGTTCTGTTCTGTTCTATTAAGGCCAGTCTAATCCCGATTCGGCAGTAACAATGAAGCTCTTCCAAGTTCAATGATATGCGGGTATCATATCATTTCTCTCCTCCTACTTGCTATCAGACAAATCGTCTGGGATGATAACGAGTTATTTAATATCTCAAAATTATAGAATTCACTCTTGACCACCTATACAAATCATCTTAGATGATAAAGAGTTATTTCATATCTCAAAATTATATAATTCGCTCTTGACCACCTATTCGTGGAAGCTGTTTATCAAATTGAAATATATTTCAAGCAATGCACATACTAGCCTTTGGCATCAAAATTAACTTGGATAATAGAAAACTTGTTGCCAAATACAACCCTTTGGCACCAAATTCAGCTTAGATGATAGAAAACTTACAGCTCTAGATGATGAAATCCCACGAATAAGCCAACGAATGGTATATCTCATAGTCGGAGCATCTTTAGCAACTTCTAGCTTTAAATCTCCATCATCGTTGCCCATAGTCGGAGCATCTTTAGCAGCTTCTAGCTTTAAATCTCCATCATCGTTGCCCTCAGTGCAGCTTTGCTCATAAACCTTCTCGACTTCCTGTAGCTCCTTAACTAAAGTTAATGTAGTAGCTGCCCTAATCCTGGCATCTGCAGAGGAGAGATTTCTAAACACATCCATGTGTAACTCCAGTTGAACAGGGCCAGCGTCTTTCCAGTGTGGAGGGTTACTATGATCAAACCCTGGTTCATTGTGGTCTCTAAAATAAATAACTGATTCATTAGGGTTTCTAATGCAAAGCTCTGCTCCTTAAGGGTTTTTGCAGTATGACTCTGATTCATTAGGGTTTCTATAATGAAATCCACCTCCAACAGAGTCTGCATAGCCTTTTCCTCATTTTAAACAGCGTTCAATGGATTTTCATCCAAATAAAGGCTTTTCTTTTCAGTTTTCTTCTTCTTACTGGTAGACATTTCAACTTCCATTTCTTTTTTCTTCTTTTTCTCCTCTATAACACTATCGCCGCCATTTTCTTTGCAGGACAAGTCCATTTTCCTGGTTTTCTTCTCCTTCGGCTTCCTCTCACACTCCAAATGTAGTTTTCTGGTTCATTTCTTCGTTTCTTTCACTATTTCTGGCTGACAGCCGCCCCTTCCTCGCCCTGATCGGCCAAGGCCTGTAACTCTGAAATTATCATCTGAAATTTCCGCCAAAATAACTAATTGTAATACGGAATAAAAACTCTCTAAAGCTCGGGTTTAAGAGGAGATGGAGTGAAGGGGCTTCTGAAGCTCGTTGCACAATATCCAAAAGGCAATTGCAGAAACAAACGCCTGCAAAGCCTACACTGTAGAGCTTTGAAAACCTAGAAAAATTAAAGTGTGCAATCGGATGCCCTTGATATTGATATTATTATTATTTTTATGGTTATATTATTATTATTTATTGCATTATAATTTTTATTATTATATTATTATTATTTATTATATTAATACATTTTTTAATATATTATTATTATTTTTATTGTTATATTATTATTTATTGCATTAATACATGTCATGAATATATATGACAAATTAAAATTATGGATCAATAATGTATATTGTATATTAGTAATGGCTTTTTTAGTTCTAATGGAATTTTGAAAGGAAAATACCAATATGGAGGAGAAAAGAGTATAAAAAGAATAATTGTCTTGAAAACATGTATCAAAATGGAAATGTATAAGAATGCTTTTAATTAGTGCATTGCAAGATAAATATGTGAGTTGAGTGTTTTTGTTGTATATGGAAATGTTGAGGATTAAAGACCTTAGAAATAAGTTTACTATAAGGACCATGCAAATATATGTAAATGTAAACACAATTTGCAAAGAAGCAACAAGGCAATTGTTTTGAAGAGAAACTACATTGTAAATAGTTGCAACATAGCCTTTATTTAATTTCTTGTTTGTTATGTTTATGGAAAATATTTAAAACAGTCAAGAAGCACACAAATATTTGCAACATAACCTTATTACCATAGATGAGAAAATTTTTTGTGATCTGAAGATTATCACAGTTGATATCATTCTTTAGAGTCATTTGTCTAAGCATGTATTAAAAGACTCCATGGGTGGGGGAATTTTCATACAACCTTTTCTGAGTGGAAGGAAATGTAACATAGATACACTAAAGGAAATATAACAATTGCTAACAAAGTAAAAGCTTGTGAACAAAAGTATAGATAAAAATATAATAAATTAAAAACACAAATGTTAGTGAAACATGTATCGCAAGTGAGTTTTTTTGGAGTATCACGTGGATATGCTAACCAATATGAAATATTTACTTGTATGTAGTGTCCCCATATATAGTATGTGCTTCTCTTGTATTTGTTTTATGCACATAGTTGATTGGTTCATCTTTGAGGAATAGTAGGTATAACATATAGAGTAGAATTGATGTGCATATATGATATTTTTGTATACCACTAGAGGGAATTGGAAACAATAACCTTTTTTTATTTGAATTAAGTCTACCAATAGATAGGGAGAACTCCTTCCTTCTATTTTGGGACTTCTACCATAGTCAAATCTCTCACACAAAAAGTGGTAAGTCATTTGGCTATCCACTTCTACTGTATTCTTTCCTTTGAACAACGTTAGTTAATTGTCTAGGCTTCGGCCAAGCAACTTACATATAAACTATATAAATGCATTCCTTGCAAACATTATCTAGCCATTATTTAAACTCACGAAAACACCCTATGGCTTGAAATCCACCTAGTTAACTACATGAATTAAGCTTTTACAAGTTTGTTGCCTTGATTTAAAATAAAGATTCATGGTGCATAAGAAGAATTTTCAGTAGGTTAAAATCACGACAGTTTAAAATAACTTATTTGTGGCAACCATACTATAAAAAGAATAAAGATTGTGTTCTCACACATCATTTGCTCATCCCAATAATCTCCAATAGATGCAAGCTTTAGTCTCTCCTCACTCCTAATGTTAACCTTTGTGAGTTTAAGGGGTTGCATATATACTACATTGATGCCTTTCTAATTCTTCCCTTGCACCGTTCTAGACCCTTATGTTTCGTTGAATGAGAGATTCCTTAAATTCTCGAGGTCATCTACATAATTCCCAACTCGATCAATATTTCCTTCGTATAAGGGTCAGTGCAAGAAGATGAGGGACCTTTAAGATGCAATCCTAGTTTTCAAAAACAACATCATGTTACCAAAAAATACATCAACCCGAGCCTGACATAGCACTTGGTATGGTTCAACCCGAGCCTGACATGTCATGGAACATGTAGGATAGGAAGACAAATCTCGTATGCGTTATATAACTACAAAACGTGCTCGCGATATGTAGTTATAAAACGCATATGCGATTTGTAAATCATAAAAAAAAAATTTTAAATACACAGTCCCGAACCCGCGGCCCATTTTCACAATCAAGAACGCGAATTCGATGGGCCATTGGAGCGTTTGGAGCGATACCACTGCTTGGGATTGTTGCAGGAGCTGATTTAGGTTGAGTGGAGGAGATTTCACTCGTGCATTGTCATCCAACAAGGTAATTCAATCACCCAATGCATTTTTTTTTTGTCAATTTTTACCCTATAATTGTGTGACTTTAGATGTGTGATATTCAAATGCACTTCCCTCCTATCTTTTTTAATTCTCAAGAGCATTACCTTATACACCTAGTAGAACATATTGAAGAATGTGGTTCTATCCATATCCATACAATGTTGCTTGCAGAGAGATATATGAAGTTTCTAAAACATTTTGTGAGACAAAGAGTTCATCTAGAAGGATCTATGGCTGAGGGGTACATGGTCTTTCAGATAATGGTTCATTTGAGTGAGTACTTAGCTCAATTGCATTTTGAAGCTCCATGATTATGGGGCAATAACCAAGATCAATTTTTTTAAGGAGATATGGTATCATGAACACCATCAACATCATCATCATCATCCTCACCATCATCATCACCATCAACATCACGAACACCATCATCATCATGCTCATCATCATCCTCATCCTCATCATCGTCATCACCTTCATCATCACCATCATCCTCACCTTCATCATCATCATCATCCTCATCCTCATCATCATCATCATCCGCACCATCAATTTCATCAACATCATCACCATCAACATCATGAACACCATCAACATCATCATCATCATCCTTACCATCATCATCACCATCAACATCACGAACATAATCATCATCATGCTCATCATCATCCTCATCCTCATCATTGTCATCACCTTCATCATCACCATCATCCTCACCTTCATCATCATCATCACCATCAACGTCATCACCATCAACATCATGGACCATGATGATGATGATGATGATGATGACCACGATGATAATGATGAATGATGATGATGATGATGACCACGATGATGATGACCATGATGACGAACAATGACGATGATGATGATGACCATGATGACGAACAATGATGATGATGATGATGATGACGNCATCATCATCCTCACCTTCATCATCATCATCACCATCAACATCATCAACATCACGAACATCATCATCATCATGCTCATCATCATCCTCATCCTCATCATCTTGATCACCTTCATCATCACCATCATCCTCACCTTCATCATCATCATCACCATCAACATCATCAACATCATCCTCATCATCATCCTCACCTTCATCATCATCA
>LPNX010789474.1:384529-414500 GCA_001517045.1 Pseudotsuga menziesii | reverse complement strand
TGGGTCTCCAACCATAAATAAACATGAATAAAACGAATATATTATATGGTTTACCAAGTGTTAGGCTAAAAAGCGATGTATTAAACAACTAATAATAGAAGACCAACATGGTGGACCCTTTTAGAGTTTAGTTTGGGATTTTGAGTTACATTTTTATTAAGCACATTTCTAGTTGCATTCACGATCTTTCCTATGTTGGGACTATGAGTAGTATTGAGGATGGGAGATTGTTGAGTGGTTGTTGTTCTCCTTGTTGATTGTAGAAAAAGAGTTTCCTATGTCAATTGGTTGCATGGACATGCATTGGGAATAGTATGTTTAACTTCCATTCATTTGGTTTAGACCCATGATATTTGGTGGGATTCAGTTGTGGTACATGGAGTTGGTGACTTGGTTCAGTCATCAATATGGAAAGAGGCAAAAAATAAACGACCAAAGTTGAGATGGAGATGTATTATTGGACCTTGAACTAAATTTCTTGAAGACAAGCAATCTTAGGAGGGGAGGACTTGCCATGTTCACAATTTTTCTATGGTGTGATGGCCTAAGTCACTTAGTCATTTTCATGAAGAATTATCAAGATAGTAGCTAAGGTTGGAAAATTATCCTAATTATGTTGTATAAGGTTAAAATTGAAGATTAATTGGACAAGGAGGGACACACGGAGAAACAAAATTCCCAATTCGAGCTGCTTAGGAAAATGATTAATATTTTGGGAATTATTGACCAACAAAATTGTGCATGTTAATTTTATTTAATGTTGGTCTAAAAATAAAAAAAATAATGATGGTGTGTATTAAATGGGTCAAAGAAGTGCCCAAGGAAGTTGGTTAGAATGGAATAATGGTGGTGGAGAAAAGTGGACAAACTTGGATCCTAATTCTTAGGAGAGGATAATAAAGTGGAAAAATTCCACTTTTGACTTGGTGGGGTTCCTTAAATCTAGGAAATGAGTTGGGAGCACTTGGGGCCACATGATGGACATTTATGACCCAAGGTAAGTGGGAAATAACTTTTTTCACACTTCCCCAAGGATATTGGGGTATTATGCAAGGAATTTGGTCAATTGGAAACCACTTGATACATGGTTGATGGTTTTGGGATGCCCATGGTATTTGCCACTAGTATTGGCTAAGTGGTCAAACTAATTTTGCTATTGGTTTTAACCAACCCATGGAATTTGTTCCTAGTATTGGAAAATGGGATGAACTAGTTTTATCTATGATTTTCTCTAACCCATGATTTTGGAACATAGTATTCTATCAAGTATAAAAGGAGGCAAGGTGCAAGGATTGAGCATGCATTTGGATATTACTTATTTTGATGGAAAGCTTAGTGATTCCTATACTTGGGAGATGTTCCCCTTATCACAGTAGGGAGATGTGTTCCTTTGTATCTTAGTAACTAGTTGGGATTTCTCCAATTGGTGATTTTGGACAGGAACATCTAGTTCCTTTCATTGTGCTTCAATCAATTTCTACATACTCTCTCTGCTCTAGTACCGATGTTGGAGTTTTATGTGACCATTGATTCCTATATATTCCAGTAAACTTCTATGCATCCAGTAATCATTCCAATTGGAGGTTGTGCCTTTATACATTCATGCTTCTTCTACTAGCATAAGTAGGAGCCTTGTTTCTCAAATTCCACATTCCTCAGTGTTTTCTGCCAGTTTGGGTTCAAGATCTAGTTAGTTGGATCATCTATTATTGCGGGTGGTCTTTGTTGTTGACATCACATCTATTCTCTCTCTCCTCTTATATTCTTCTCTATTCTATTGCTGGTATTGCTGACCCTTTAACATCCATTCTTATGTAAATGAGATCCATGATTCCATTTTGATAATAAAGAGGTCCAATCTATTCCATGTGTTACTATCTCTTGTCTCTTGTGTCCAATTGTTAGTGAAAATTTCTATATCTCAATTACAAGATTAATTGGTTTTCAATTGCATTCCTATCCATTTTTCAGATGTGTCCAACAATTAATTAGGATGTAATTGGTCCTTTTGGTACTCTAGTTTATTCCTGGATGTAAAAGGTCAAGTGAAGGACATCATTCAATTGACCTTAGATCTTTAGTTGGCACTAAGATTAGAGGGGTATCCCTCACAAAATTACTAATAAGACATTAACAAAAGTATGCCATATTTGACAAAGAATTAACATGGAATAGGTTGGAAGAAGTAACTAGCAGAGGGGCATGGAGTTAGAAAGAAACGCTTTAAAAATTGAATTAGATATAATATCAATTGTAGAGGAATTTCTCAGAATGGAATAGTAAACCAACTTTAAATGAGGATGAAATTAGAAGGTGAAAAAGAGGGGACTAAGAGGAGTTCCTCTTGGAAAAATTCCTAAAGGTCTTGGTGAAAGGATGAACATACTAAGTCTCGAATATAGAGTAGTCAATAGTTCCTAACATGCTACAAAGTATTCATGAATCAACTTGTCAACATAATGCACAGACAACTATCCAAATGATCTTGAAGTCCCTACCTAATATAAATACACATCCATAGAATAGGCCAGAGCCCAACTGAATTTGAAAATTCTGGATACTACTCTCATCATTTAACAAAATATTCATGCTTAAATACTTTGAATAATTGCCAAATTGTTTCTGAAATATTTATTTCATGGAAGCTACACAAAGAAGAAAAATTGCAGAATACAAAAGAAGTTGCAAAGCTGCTACAATCAGTTGTCTTAATCTCTACAAAGGAATTACATTGTCTCTTCAATCCTAATCATGAATCCCATGATTGGTTTCTCTTTGTTGAAAACAATTACAAAAAATGGCCTACCAGCCATGGATGGATAAACTCTCTCGAGTCTCCTTTAGAATTTTGCATCCCAAAGATTTCAGAGAGGATGTTACGAGGTCTCAAAAATCATAAGAAACAACTAAGTTTCTCTTCAATATTTTTTCTTCTTAAATTTTCAATAAGAAATATTAGTGGCTGATCTTGCATAAAATTCTCCTCTAATTATTCATAAGCATAACAAATAGGATGGTCATGAATGGATCTTTAATTAACTTGAATATCTAATATATGTTTAGCTTTCTAATCTCGATCTTGATATTGAACCTAGATATGATCCCTAGTGGAATCACCAAAATGTGGAGTCGACAAGGTGAATAGAAAAACAACCCATGCTCGAATCTTGTTCATCTTCAAGAAACCTATCTTTAACTTTTATCGTTATGGCCAAGGAAAATTTCTTTCACTTTTGCATCCCCGACAACAACGCCGTTAAGAGAGAACGCGAGAAGTTGTAAGTAGATGCTGATGATTTCTAGGTAGTGGGACCGATGTCAAACTGGTGGACTCCAAAAGAATGTTCATATATTTTGATCATGTTACTTTCATTAAAATCGAACCCTCCATCTGTTTGAATGTCAGCTCGTTGAAGTTAAAATGGTATATGACATTTCTATCACATAATATACAAAAAAAAGTAAATGGTAAAGTTGTTTTAAATCTACCTCATCATTCCAATAAGCAAGGAAAGAAGCAGCTCGGTATGGTGATTGGTTATTGGTTGTTAAAAATACCGAAGACATAAAACTCAAAGAATCATATGCAAGACAACATTCATTCCTAGGTTCATGTCAAATAACACATTCATCAACATAAGAAAAGGATGAATACATCCAAGTCTTTCCACAATGGTGATACAAGTAAATACTTACCTTTTAAAGGAGAGAACCATGTTGGTTAAAGGAAGCTTCATTGCAATGATAAAAGGAAAATTAGCTTTTATTATAATAATAATATAAAGGACTACCATGTTTTTAAAGAAAGAAAACATTACTTCAGTTTTTTGAGAAGCTATAAAAAGGGGAGCACATGTTGAAATGAGGCAAATTTTTTGAAGAAGACAGGAGAGAGCCGAGCTAGGCATGGCCAACAGGCCATTACTGTAATTGATTTCAGCAAAGAGAAACATGTCATGGGATTCATGATTAGGATTGAAGATAGGATGTAACACCTTTCTAGCTATTAAGACCATCGATTGCAGAAGTTCTATGTTTTCTTTTGTATTCCACAATTTCTATTCTTATTAGAACTTTCATGAAACACAAATTTGAGCAACAATTTGGCAATTATTTATTCTGTAAGCATGAATATTTTGTTAAATGATGAGAGTAGTATTCCGAAGTTTCAATTTCAGTTGGCCTCTTGCCTATTCTTTGGATGTGCATTTATGTTAGGCATGGACTTCAATATCGTTTGGCTCTTTGTTTAGTTTTATGTGCATTATGTTGACAAGTTGATTCATGAAGATTTTGTAGCTTGTTAGGAACTGCTGAATACACTATATTGGAGGCTCAATACGTTCATTCTTTCACCAAGTCTTTTAGGAATTTGTCCAAGAGGCACTCCTCTTAGTCCTCTCTTTTCCACCTTCTAAATTAATCCTCATTTAAATTTGGTTTACTGTTCCATTAAGTGAAATTCCTTTGCAATTGTTATTACATCTAATTCATTTTTTAAATATTTTTCATATCTCATTCCCAAATCTGCTAGTTGATGCTTTCAACCAATTCCATGTTAATTCTTTGTCAAACCTGCATACTCTCATGAATATCTTATTATTAATATTGTGAGGGACCCCCCTCTAATCTTAGCACCAGCTAAATATCTAAAGTTAGTTGAATGATGTACTTCAATTGATCCCTTACAATCTGGAATCAACTAGAGTACCAACAGGTCCCATCCATATTCTCATTCCTAAATTTTGAAAGGTCCTTGTTCCATTTGAAAGAGTTGGATACTAATCATCCTTCCTTATGTAATTTGTAAATTATTCCTAGTTATAGTTGGCCATTAATCATCCTTTGTTTTATCCAAAGGAGTCTGCCTAGGTGTGATGCTTTCCCGAATGTGTAAGTTGTTAAAGTAAGGCAACTAGTCTTCCTAGTTTTCCACCTGCTTGCTAGTGATCTATCTGGTTCGACCATTTTTTAGTATTTATGGGTTCTAAAACCTGTTAAATTGATCCAGGAACTCTGTTTCCAGTAAGGAACACCTTTTGTTTCATTAAAAAATGTTTCCGGATTCCCAAATTATGACTATTTTACTGAGCTAGTGCAATACCTGTCAGAGTCACAACCTAGTCTTGAGTTTCATTGTTCCACACCCCCTTAAAGGATATCTGAAGTATATATGAGGGTAATTCATGTACATTAGAGTAGTTTCAGGTTCCATCCTTTTCTACATAACATAATCTTGGAAGGTTTTGGTACCATTTGGATCAAGTTTGAAACAAGCAATTTTTGGCTTCCAAAAGCTAGAAACACATAGTTTCCATTTCTACGTTTTGGTTATGGATTGTGGAGTTAGTATCTCCTATTTTCAGATTACAGATACTACAATAGGGTACCTAAATCCATATATAAATTATTTCCTTAATAATAATTCCAATTTTTCTTCCCATGGACTTGCTAATCCATTAATTTTAACAATGGAAGTATATACATATATAGCTGTAAATTATCTAAAATACACGGTCTGTTTTATGCAATTATTCTTACCATGAATGCACCTAATACATGCTCAATAAACTCATGCACACAAACATTTACACAAACAATAATTTAAACAAACACATAATATAAATATGATCCCCGACATTCATAAAAAATTGATAAATTTATAATTTAAAGGTCCTCCATCTCCTTTGAGTCATAGGAACTCTGTCACTCTAGTTATTTATATGAAATATGCCACCCTTGATATGGGGCTATCAATACACAATGGTAAATGTTTCCCAATTTCTCCACTCAACCACACTTACACAACCCTATGGTACAAAAACCACCTCCATAATTGTCCTAATCCTCTAGCATGCATCCCCCATCAACCTACAGAATATAAGTAATGGGACCTCCTTCTCAACACCGTAGTCCCTCAAGATCTTCACATTCCCTTCCAGTGCTCCAATATAGGACATTCAAGGAGTATTTGTGCGTTTTGACACCACAATACTTGAAGCTCTTCTGATTCCCTTACAATGCTCTAATATAGGCCATCCAAGGAGTCCTTGTGATTGGAATCGAAGGACATACACTGTAGGACAGGTTCCACTCATAAGGAACTAATCCCACTAGCACCAATTTTCCCAGGGTAATTGGTATGAGAGGTTATTGCAGCTCTGGTTTTCCTCTCTAAGGTACTATCATCTAGGGTGATGAGAAAATGATGGAAAAAATGATCATTTATACTAAATTCCCAATGTTTTGTTGATGCATGTTTAGAAGTGGCCATGTGGCACTCTTGAGGAGCCCACGAAAAATTTTAGGGGCCAAATTTCTCCTATGGACGAAATTAGAGGATTTCAAATATTTAATGGGATATTTTTTTATATGGAAAAGGTTTTATATAATTTAATAAATTTATCCATTATTTATTAAAAAAAAAATTCTACTAAACCATTAGCCTTCCCATATTTATGAGGAAGAGCAAAGAAAATCATATCGGCCTCTAAAATTCCCCCCAAACTTTCCATTCACCCAAAATTTCTAGCTAAATTATTCTCGAATCCTTCATTTGCCCCTGATTTCTAGACATGGATATTTCTAGCAACTATTTCGACCTCGATTTCCCAGGAAATTAATCTTGAATGCTTCATTCGCCCCTGATTTCTAATAATGGAGGTTTCTATTACCTACATTCACCTCCAAATTGCAACAATGGAGGTTTGTAGCAAGTTAATTTACCCCTAATTTGCAACAATGGAGGTTTGTAGCAAGTTTATTCACCTCTGATTAGAGATACCCTTATTTTTGGGATTTTGTAATTGTATTTGTCTTCGATATTTGTAAAGTAACTTGAAATATGGAAATACTCTGTTTTTTTTCTTGTATGCATGCGATTTAGATGTGCAGGTATATGGAAACTTGAGTGAAAAATTTGACCTCTGAGTGAGAAAATTATATATTGTCAATTCATTTATATGGGCATGAGTAAGCTTGAAACCTATTCTCAACATATTTGGTATGGCTTCATTGTTCATATACTATACTTATTTGTGCCAATACTGTAGAATTGGAATAAAGTGGGGTATGTGCCTTCTTCTAAGATTCCTTCTTTGATATTTTTTGATCTAAACCTTGACTTTCCATTGGGATTTTTACATGACTTGGTGACTAAGGTTGAGCTTGATTTCCTGATTCCATCGACAATAATTTTTAATTTCATTTTGTTTACTTTTCTAGATCATGGAAATTTGGATTATGCGTAGTATTGGTCTGATTTTTGAAGAATATTTTTTTATTATACCTTCAATTTGTTATTTCTTTAAAGTGTAAAATAATAACTTCGATTGAAGTTAATCTTGAACTTTAAAAACGTTTTTGAAGATCTATTTTATCCTTGGCATATGTGTTGAGCTAGATACAATGTTGGTATTGGCCCTCATCCTATGATTATAGGATATTCTTTTAAATGTATGCACGGTATTGGGATCAAATGTATGTAAATTGCTTGCAAATGTTAAACCTTGTCTTAGTGTATTTCCCTGAATTGTATGTATTGATGATATCATTAAATTTATTAAGAATAGTTGATCAAATATGTCTAATGAAAATTTTAGTCAATGCTTAGTCTTTGTACTTTATGCACTAATAATCCTTTGATATTTCTTTGAAAATTATGGATTAATGCAGATTTTTTCCTTTGGAAACAAGCTTTTCTTGGATTCAAAATATTTTTCCTTGAGAGTTGTAAAGTATAACTTGAAATATAGAAATACTCCATTTTTTGTTTGTATGCCTAGAATTTAGATGTGTAGGTCGTTAAAAACTTAGGGGATGAATTTGAACTCTAATTGTGAATAATTATGTACTGGGAATTCCTTGGTATGGGCGTGATTAACATGGAAACCTATTCCCAACATATTTGGTATAGCTTCACTATTCATACAGTACTGCAGCTTTGTGTGAATATTGGAGGCTTGAAGTTGAAATAGAGTGGGGTATTTTCCTTCTTCTAAGATTGATTCTTTTGTATTATTTGATCTATAACTTGACTCTCCATTGGGAATTTTACATTTATTTGTGATGACTGTTGAGATTGATTTCTTGATTCCACTAACAATCATTTTGTATTTCAATTTTTTTAATTTTCTAGACCATGGAAATTTGGACTATGCATAGTATTAATATGATTTTTGAAGAATACTTCTTATTATACCTTGCATATTTGATTTCTTTGAGATCTAAAATGATGACTACTACCAAATTTCATCTTGAACATTAAAGATGTTTTTTGAAGATCTATTTTATCCTTGGCATATGTGTTGAACTAGATACAATGTTAGTATTGAGGCTCAAGTTGTGATTTTCATCCTATGAATATAGGAATTTGTTTGAAAGGTGCACCACATTGGGCTCAAATTTATCGACGTTGAATATATTGGGGAGAAATATTTGGAAGCTCCATGCACATGTTGGAAGTCTACTATGAGATTTCTACTTGCTGTGCTCTCATGTCAAGCTTCCAAACTGCTTCCACTACCCCACTTGTAGAGCTTTTGAAGTGCACCTGAGCTTTCCATGCTCCAGGAGACTAAGTGTGGGTGTGTGCACCATCTCTTAGAAACATTCCCCACCAAGTCCCATGCTTCCAAAGAGTTTTCGTTTCGATATTCCAACATTTAGAGTTAGCATGATCCTTTGCTAAGCTTCCAAGTTTTCCAATTGAATTGAATTATCCCTCCTGGCTCCCAAGTCATGTCGCTTGGGTGCGCGGAGGTTGGCTAGGTTCCCGTGGCACCAAAACCATTACAACCTTCCTGAATTTTGAATCATTAGTAGGGTCTAACCATTTACTCATTACTCATTAACAGAAAAAGAGTCAATGTTTGTTAACAATATCAACCCATCTACCATGTATGTAGAAGTTTCTTTGGAATCCAATAAATATTTAGTCTTATGGGATAATACAATTTCATCAATATCTATTTTTTATCTCTCTAATATTCTATATACGTGAAAACTGAAACAAATACTTGTTCCAAAAACTCACAAACTTATTTACCCCAAGTGTATTGAAAAATATTTATGCAACTTGCCCATGTGTTTTGTAATGATGCAACTATGGGCCCTCATTCTTGATCAACCATTGAACATGATGATGTTGAATATCAACATGTCAAAAATTCTCCATTATGTTGTCCATAACCTCATATTTTGATGTCTTCTACTTGCAGTGCAAATCCCTCCCATATGCACTCCAAAATTTAGCTTTTGATCCTACTACAAAGTGAGAGATAAAGTTGATTGTTGACATGCATCTGACCTGGTTGATGTAATATATTCCAAGTTACCAATCACCAGTTTGACAATTTACTCGTTAAAAGGATTAGAGTAAATGATAGTTGACAATTTCATCCCACCTATTGCACATGCACAAGTTTATTTAAATTCTAATGAGCAAAGCTTATGAATTTTCAAAAACCAAGAATTTTAGGTTTGCCTTAAAATATAAACTATTCATATCCACAATATCCTTCTTAGCTACAAACTACATCCATTGTGGAAATTCTTACCTACAAACTACAATTGTTTTGGTTTATTTTTACACATACCATTCTTCACATCCAACCTAAAAATTGTTGGGTTAAAATTAACTTGGTGAAAGTGTCCTTGATTTAAACCCATTTAGGTCAACAATGGTGGCTTTAGGGCCCATGGGTTTGGTAACCCATGCTATTGTGCCCATGTGATTGCATGTAATGAATCATATAAAAAGGATTAGCATAATCAATTGTAAAGGGGTTGGAGGTGAGTGGTGTAGACTTGATTGGTGGCTCGGATATATTTGGCCAAGGGAAATTAATAGATCTATTAATGTTGGTTTTTCCTTGTTTGGGTTTTCCAAGGAAAATTGGTTTGGGGTTTTCTGGGTAAATTGTGTGTCTATGTTGTTATTGTTATTGTATTTATGTTTGTCTTGTTGTTTTCTCAATTTTAATATGGTATTAGAGCTAGGTTGTCCCAAAGTCTCACAAGAATGGTTTTTTCTAGTATGTGGCTATGGATCATGCGAGTTTGTTGAGTGGTGGGTGGAGGTTTCCTCCAATTTAAGCACATGCACATGTAGTACACAAATGCTCCATCAATGTCATCCTGCAAACCTGTGACATGTGTTATGAAAATAACAAGTGTAGGCCTGATCCAAAATGAGGGGTAACATGTCCTTTAATTACATTAACATCGTCCATGGATCATTCAATTGCATTAATGGTGTGGTTAACATTGTTTCCAGTCATGAGTTGACATGCATGTTTTGTCATTTTGGTTACTTGAACAACATATAATCTCCTGCATTGACATGCACACACAATATTTCCAAAATACCACTTCCTATGCCTACATCCAAAACAACGTAGCACACTACACTGATTGGGTTCATTTTGTGAAAGAAGAGTCCCCACTCTGCTTTAGAATCTCTCATTGGGACAATATGGGTCTGATATACCATTGTGCATCATAGGGTGAGGAATGTTCCATCCTATAATTGGTTTTCTATTAAAATCCATTGTACTAAAGAGGAACAAAATAATGGTATTTGTGATCATAGTGTTTTTACAAGATTCTATCTAATTCTAGAATCTGTGAAATGATTGAATGCCAAGGCAATAGGAAGAACTTCTTGCATCAAACGAACCCACCAGGTAACCACCTGATTCTTGAATGTATTCCTTATGATATCTTGCTATCTCAAAATCTATTTGCATATAATTTGATAAAGTAGAAGAGGGAACACACACATATCATCCAAGTAAAATTAAAGACAGTGACTAAAAAAAAATATCACAATGATTGTTTTGGGGCTTGACTTTGCCATTCTCCATTTCTGCATGTCCATTTCCTCTATCATTGAAAATTTTTGAATGTTTCTACAATTAATATGTTATAAATTCCATTGACAGTGAATACTATTACAATATCTATCAAATAGTATATTTTCAGAATCATTGTGTGTTTCTGGAAAATCAAGAGGGTTTGTCTTCGTCAGATATGCTATAGAAGAAGAGGCCACTAAATCCAAAGAAGGATTGGATGATAAAGTAAGTATCTATGTATTTATTTTATGTTGAGTGTTAGTTATTATTCCGTCACTCCTAACAATTACTTTAACGTTAAATCCAAAGAAGGAATGAATGGTAAAGTAAATATTTGTCAATTTATTTTATGTTTAGTGTTAACTATTATTCCATCAATCATAACAATCAATGTTAACTTTGGATATTTGTGTAGTTTCTGGATAGATGGATAATTATTGCGGACTTTGAAAAACCTAGAGAGCGAAAGCCACCTCCTCCACCTCAAGAACCAAATCCTCATGGTCTGAAAATACAAAAAAGTAAAAATGATAAGTGCAATGGACACCACAACATTGTCACGTGGGATAAGCGTTCACCAAATCGCCCCGTTTTTCCGGCGATTTTTTATTAAAATCAGTCAAATGTTTGCTGTGAAATTGTTTATTTCACTATTTTGGAATTCTACTAATTTTATTAGCTCTCTCTATACTAAATCGGGCATTTTAAAACTGCCGGATTCCGGTGAGTCGGGGGCGATTTGGTGAACGCTTATCCTGTTCCATTCACTACATTGTTGTGCATACCTTCTATTTGAGCTCATATGTTTGGATTCAATTCTCACAATGGTTTCTTACTCTCATAAAAAAAAAAAATTTGATTTGCTACAAGAAGTGCTTGTTGATGGTGTGCAACTCTGACTTCTGCCTTACACAGATTTTTGCACTTTGATTTGTTTGTATTAAAAGTGTCTATTGCAGTCAGATTTATTTACAATGATGGTAGATTATTGTCCTTGGGTTTGTTAATTTTCAGCTGCAATCAAATCTCAAACACAATCAATGGTTTCTTCCTATTGATTTCTTGAGCTGCATATAGATTAAACATTCATTCACAGTCGTCATGTGAGGTTTTCTTCCATGTTTCAATTTGTCATGCAAAATACAAATGCCAACAACTCTAAAACTACCGCTGCCCTTTTAAAGAGTTGTTGCAATTTTATGGGTATTTTTTAAATTGAAAATTTTGAATGTATTTGACTTCCTTTGTGTTTTTCCCACTCAATGGGAAAATTACTCTCCTACTTGGGCGTTTTTTCCATTACCTAGGGAATTGTTGCACTGCCTAAGATTTGTGATTACTTGGGGTATTTGATAACATCACTGGGTTGCTATATTTGTTCCTCGGTGATTTTAACTACAACTAGGTGATTTTTCTTTTGCCGGAGATGAGTTGATTGGTTTTTGGATTAAATTGAATTTCTTGGGTGAAGTATTGAAGTGCCTTAGGGGTATTTATTATCATTGGAAAAATTTTGAGGTGCCTGGGGCATCTTTATCATCATTGGATGAATTCTGAAGTGCTTAGGCAAATTTTGAAGTGCTTGGGGCTTTTTTATCATCATTGGTTGAATTTAAAAGTGCATGGAGATGTTATTTATCAATGTATGGATGCCTTTTAATAATGTTGGTGATTTTTAATAGTGTTGGGCCTATTTATTGCTGGGGCAAATTTGTGTGTCTTGAGGTGTTTTTGTGATTGCCTAGAAAATTATGTCATTGTTGGGAGTTTTTATCCCTTTCCTTTGGTGATTTTAATCACCACTAGGTTCCTTTCAGACCATTTTTTTGTTCTGAAATGAACAGAAAACAAACATGATCATCGTTGGGAGAATTTTGAGGTGCTTGGTCTAGTATTGAAGTTCCTAGTGCATTTTTTTCATCATTGGGTAAATTTAGAAGTGCATGAAGTTGTTATTTATCAATGTATGGATGCTTTAATAGTGTTGGTGCATTTTAAAACAGTGTTGGGCCTTTTTATTACTTGCTAGGGATAAATTGTGTGGTTTGAGGTGTTTTTTATGATTGCCTATGTGATTATACCATTGTTGGGCGTTTTTATCCCTTGCCTTAGTGATTTTAATCACCACCAAGTTCCTTTCAGGATATTTATTTGTTTTGAAATACACAAAAAACCAACATTATCATCATTAGGAGAATTTTGAAGCGCCTCGTCAAGTATTGAAGTGACCGAGGCATTTTTATCATCATTGGGTGAATTTAGAAGTGCATGGAGTTTCTATTATCAATCTATGGATGCTTTAATAGGGTTAGGGAATTTTAAAACAATGTTGGTCGTATTTATCATTTGTTGGGGAAAACTTGTTTGGCTTGAGGTGTTTTTATGATTGCATGGACGATTATATCATTGTTGGGAATTTTATCCCTTGCCTGGGTGATTATATCATCGTTGGGAGAATCTTGAAGTGCCTAGGGCGTTTTTATCATCATTGGGTGAATTTAGAAGTGCTTGGAGCTATTATTTATAAATGTATGGATGCTTTAATAATGCTCAAAATTTTTAAAATAGTGTCGAGTCTATTTATCCATTGTCAAGGTGAATTTGTGTGGCTTGAGGTGGTTTTGTGATTACGTGGTCGATTATATCAATGTTGGGTGTTTTTATCCCTTGCCTTGGTGATTTTAATCACCAATAGGTTCCTTTTATGCCATGCATTTTTTTTGAAATACACAAACAAATAACATTATAAGTGGCAAGATTAAAAAACATTACATGGCCAATTACCATTGGAAATATTCCTAACATGTGGGTGCATCCTTCTCTTTGTATTTCTTGTGGACATTGGGTGAGTGTGTTTTGTTGAGAGTGTCTTGTTGAGGAAAGGATTGCAGGAATAAATATTGGGAATAAGGCCATTCTCGGAATGAAAGGTACTTGATACAATTGGGGGAGAGAATAAGAAAAGAGAACAAGAGTACTATACATGCCCGATCAAGATTTAAACCAACATCCGTGGAAGGGTAAGAGTTTGGAACTGTATACTTAATTGGTTGCTAATAAGAAATTATAAATTGAACAAACACCCTAGTTTTAAGTCGTGAAATAAAGAACCTTTCTCTCGATCGATTGATGATTAAAGGGGGACTATTTAGTGTAGCTATAGATCATTCATGAAGCCAGATCATTCCTGAAGTGTCTATAGAATCACATTCATGTTTTGATTAGAGTTGGTTTGTTGATATTTTGGCTTAGCCCCATCGTTTTCAAGTTAATATCATTGTTTCTTAGATGAAGATTTTAGAATTACTAATGTTTCTTGTGGATTTGATGTAATCATTGAATGAGTTATTCATATTAGAGACAAATAACAAATGCTAAAAATAAATTTTTTTCCACAAATATTAGTGTTGATGAGTTGAGTGGGATATAAGTTCCCCAATACAGATCAACACCATTCAAATTGATCCATGGTTTCTAGATTGGAAAGAGGCATCCATATCAGATCTTATGGTTGGAAATGAGAACAAATTTTCTTTATATTTTGAAAATGTGGGTTGGAAAAATGTGGAATTTTTAGGAGTGGGCGGATTTTCCTTCTTATGTTTGTAGCTAATTTTTGAATCTGCATAAAGCAACTGGTCACCCAAACCCCAGAAGGACATGGAAATCCAACTATGACACAAGAACGTATAAACCAGGTTACTCTAGAGTTACAAGCCACCCAGTTGATAAGACTACCCTTGAATTATGATCTATACCTCTAGAGCAGAGCAACAATACAACCTTCTATATTTTAAAAGGGTGAACACTTATGGGATTTTATTTTACTTTGTAGATGCCTTTATATGTATTCAATGCACACATGTTGGTCCCTTATGTATCTACCCATCATGCGTTAAAAGGAAAATATGGGACATTATAAATTCTTCTAAACGATTGTTTTTTGGGGAAAAGGGGGATAAATTAGTACATGCAAATATTTACCAATCCCAACCAATTGGGAAGGAAATCATAACCATTAAAGATGATTGGTTATACTCCACCGAGGAGGAATTTGATCTAGGATTGATACAAATTTCATATCCTTTACATGAGGTAGACATCACCTATGATGGTATCAAAGAATTGGGCATTGAAGGAGAGAGGAGACAAGGCCTCCCTTTTAGATAAGCAGAACAAACTATTCTCTCCATTTAAAAAAGGGGACCACATCCACATTGGTGAAGGAGCAATCTCCAAACTCTTTAAAGATAATTTTTTTCATTGTGGAGGGACAGTATCATAGAGCTCATTGGTCATTGACCAAGAGAAACTTGATCCCCCTTTTAAAAAAAGAGGGGGTATTTTAATGAGAAACTCCTAGCTATCCACATTACTCCTGTGGACTATCTATTTTAAAGAGGGAACTATATTCATGTATTTATAAATTCTCTAATATAGCTAAGGGGATACCTCTCCCCCCTATATTATAAGGGTTGGAAGATGCTCCCTAGTAGAAGGAACATACATCCCTTCAAATATGGAGGATATTATAGAATATTGAGAAAATATTTGTCATAAAAGAACCCTCTATTTTTCTCAAGCAAAAACTCCTCCCCTCCCCTCTAATAATGGAAATAATAATAGCATAGTTAGCTCACTTTCTCTATGACGAAGATGATTTAAATGGGGAGAGAGAATCAACCAAAGAATTCTTGATTACTTGGTAATATTATCTGATTTCCTTGGGTTGAACAAGATTAAGCTTTCTGATCCAAGTGGAGATATTTAAAATATAAATAGAAAATGTTTTATTAATATGTCGAGTATCCAAAGACTTGAGTAAAGTTGTCGATAAGATATTTGGAGAAGGTATTCACAAATGTATTTTTGGCTCTACCCTAAAATTACAAGCATGCTATTCTTGTATACATGCCTTCAGGAAGACTAGCTAATGACATAGAAAAGATGTCTAATGAAGCAATTGCTAGCTTTGTAGTTTTGCAACCAAAGAAATTTTTTCCTTATGCATATGATCTAGTAAGTTGTTAACCATGCTTGTTCTTAGATATTAATCTTGTAATGCTCTATATTCAAGATGTTTAATTTCACTCTAGTTGATACTTATTTCCAATTTAATTTTGCAAATTAATTTATTGTATCACTATTGGGAATGGACTCATATTCTCTTAGTTGTTACTCTTATGATATTTTTGGTAATCCTCATAATATGTACGAGTGGCTACATATTTGTGTCGACAATCTATTTTTTTGCAGGGGAGGCTACAAGTACACTTTATCTAGGTAGAGTGCATGGAGCTTTTGCTATAGGAAGAGAGGTCACCAAGGAGTGTGGAAGACATTTTGTGGAGAAATATAGAGATTTGGAGTTATTTCATCCTTTGATGGTATAGGAGGTCACAAATGTGTCAGTACCCCTACAAATATCAAGACTGTAATATGCAATTAAAAGTTTTAATTTTTAGATTCACTATTAGAAATGATTTTTTTTTCACTATAGAGTGTATAATAGCGAAATTTAAAAAGAACTGAAGTTTGTTACAGTGTAAAATTAAATAATAAACAAGAAAATTTAAAAATCAGAAAGCACTAGTGTACAAGGAATTATGAGTAGTGTAAATATTTAATAAAGTTATTTTTTCGAAAATTTGGTTTATCAACCTAACTCTTTGTTAAATAACTAGGCTCTTCAATCTAAAGTTGCAAGGAGATGCATCCCTATAGCTGGGAGACCTATACCACCACCCTATCTATTTTGTGCATGCATGATGCACGATTGCACATCCATGGAAATGTGGTTATATTCACATTGTAATTCTATCCACATTCATAGACCTTTCCTAGTTAGATAAATAAAATTCATATATCCATATTAACCTCAATATACTAAGCATTCCAGAGGATAAAAAAACATGTGCAAATCAAGATGTTAAAAATAACAGACTTGTGTCCATGCAACCTAGCTACTTGGATGACCTCATTTAACCAAAGACACTAATATTATTCTTATCATGGTTGTAGGGATATTTAATCATTCTATTATCATGTGATAATTAGGTTTTGAACAAAGGAACACAATATTCTTAGGTGTTGACTAGTAGTGTAACACACTGGTTTTGACCGCGTGGTATTTTGACTGTACATGATGTAAATATTGTATGGAATCATGGAAAGAATCTCAAGGCCAAGGACCTGCCATTGATTGATGTTTTGTGTATAGGTGATCAAGGTTGATGCCTACGGTTTATAGTGCTAAGTCAAGCACAGTATATATCTTTATGAATATAATGTAAAATGCAAACTAATAAAAATACCACAACTAGCTATGCGCCACAAACATTAAAGAGATGGGGGCATGATTTGCTAAGGAATAGGGAGGGGGATTGTTTAACCTTGAGCCATGGGGGAAAATCCATGTGTCAAAATAAAACACCTAGAAAATGTATGCCCATTTCCCCCCATGCACTCACATTTTCATCTTCCCTCACGTTGTGGGGAGCGACGAGACGTTTTGATCATCCATCCTTCAATTTTTTCAGCTTATTTTTCCTCATTTTGTGCATGCGTGCAGTCCATCATCTGGATTTCACCCAAAACGATGTGGTTGATTCTGATTTTTCCCTATTCCATCCTGTGAATGCACGCTGTGCGTTTGTCCTATTAGCAGAACTGTTTTCTGTTCTCGGTTGTTCATGCAAGAGGATTCACCTACCCGTTAGTCATTCTTCCTGATTGGACTGACGCAGCGAGAGTGAGTAGGGTTGCTATGCATTTCCCCTTTGCTGAGACCCTCTTTGCGGTGTTGCAGTTTTATCCTAAATTGGAGACTGTTATCAGACCCTTACCTTGTGTATCAGAGTAAAGCCTATGTTGTTGTGTCTCCCTGTGGATTGTTGTGATGTGCACCATGGTTTTGGTTTGAACTATATACAAGACTTAGGAGTGGCAGAGATGTAGAATGTGCTTGATAAACCTAGTGGGAACCTCACAATAAGATAATAGTGGTCGGTGAATCTGGTATGCACATCCTGAAGAGCACTAGAAGGGAAGGTGTAGCCTGAGGAATTGTGGAGCAGAGAAGGGGATACTTCCTTGTGTTGGGTGTGTAGGAAACATGGATGCCAGGACAGATAGGACTTGTGAAGGTATCCTTAGCTCTGTGGATGAGCTCACTAGCTTAACACTTCTTCCTGTCCATTGCCTTAGAAGCTTGATGAACCCAACTTGAAGGATGGCTTGGCTAATAGCTTGATAACCCATCTATTGGCTTGGCTGTGTCTTTTTGTGTTTGTCTTTGTGTGAATGTGAAAGTTGGCTTGACTGACTGCAGTATGATAAACCCAGTAGTGAGATGGCTTGGATATGTGGCCTGATAAACCCATATGTTAGTTGTCTTGTTTGCTTGTAGCCTCATAAACCCAACTGTGTTGGCTTGGTTGAGTTTTGTTGTATCCTTGGATTTATGTGAGCCTGCTATTGTTCCTTATTCCTTGGGGAAATCATACCTAGCTCAGGGGTGGCAATGCTCCTGAGAGATTAATGAGCACACTGGCCTATGGTTGGGTGGAATGTTGCAGCGACATAGCTGGTTGCAGAACAAGCTTCTTCATAAGATAAGTATCTCTCTGTTAATCTTCGCATTTGTAATTGCTTAATGAAATATGATTAACATGCTTAATGTGTTAAATTAATGGATTTCTTCCACTGTATAATTGCAATTGTATGCATCTGTGTGTGTTTCTTTCAATACATTTTTAAATGAAGTTATGGGACTTAGATGGTCGGATTGGTGATGGCCTGAATGATCAAATATGCCCAAAACTTCTGCTAACAGGATTTGTTTCTTGGCATAAATCACCTTCTGCAACTTGTGAGATGCGAGATGCAAAAATGTCCTTCTATAGATATCCATCTCTGCAGTTTTCCTTCTGCAACTTTCCTTTCTGCATGTGAGATGCAGGATGCGGGATGTAGCTTCGCAGATATCTACTTCCACAACTTTTCTTTCCACAGTAGTCTATTCTGCATGCGGGATGTGGGATGCAAGATGTAAATTTCCATATTTATTGACTCCACAAACTCAAGCCCTCCGTGCCATTGATTCTTGCGGGTTGATTCTCAGCCGTTGATTCTTGCGGGTTGATTCTCAGTCGTTGATTCTTGTGGGTTGATTCTCAACTATTGATTCTTGTGGGTTGATTCTTAGCCATTGATCTATTCCCATACGTGGAACAGATTGTGACCATTGGTTTTCGTCGCGATTCTTCTCTGCTGTTTGATCTCCTCTGAGATCTTTCTTCGCATATCGTCGAATAGATCAATGGTGGACGAGAGGGAACGCGACCATGTGGTATTAGAACCTGAATGTTGAGGAGTGTTTCACGGCCATGCCCTATGATTCAAAGAAGGACAAAGGTTCTGTAAGAATTTTTAATTCCGCATGATAATTGGGGTATAGGGACGTGACATTATGGTATCAGAGCTACTAGTTGCAGCTCTAGGGCCTAAATGGGACAAGTTGAACAGTTAACAAAGCTTATGTTGCAGCTTTGGGGTCTCAAAGGGGCCATGATAAATTCACCTCTGTGTTTAGAGAAACTTGGTAGGGATTGTAGGGATCCGAAAGATGAAAAATGGTAGTGCGTGTGTGCACTAGATTGCGCGAAAATGGAAAAGAACACCCAGGTTACGATTTGACAGAGCTGCGGGTTGCAACATTGGTATAAATGTGCCAAGGAAATTGGTTGCAAAAAGAAAACTACAACAAGAAAGAGTGTGATTTAGTAGAATTGCTAAATGCACCGTGACCGGGATTTGATCTTGGCCGTTCATGCCTGCAATAAGCGGTTGGTAAGTAATTTCTTTTGATTTATGAGATTGTCTAAAAATTGATGTTGTTAACAGATTTTGCAGAGTCATAGTGCAGATTGAAATGTTGGTCTTGGTATAACCAATAAGGTTAAAGAAGATCAGCGCCAAGAAGAAAATAAGAGGTTGGTCAAGGCTCTGGTAGAGAAAAACCAGTTGACTACCGCTATGCTACAGAGTTTGGTATATTTCCAAAAGGAAGATAAAATATGAGCATCGGTTAGAAGTGATGGAAGGGAGAAGGATAAATTCTCACGAGAAGAATGGGAAGCTTAACCCAAGGAAGAAAGGTTTTAAGCCTCATCACCACCTGAATCAACAAAGGAAGCCATCACAAGCTAAGATTGAGCCAGCTAGAGTGATGAGGGAAAATCCAAAGAAACCACTCAAATGTTGGGGATGTGAAGGACCCCATCAGTGCAAAAATTGTCCACTTGAGAAATGGGAATGAAGGTCAATTCCCTAGCACCCAAGAAGCTGAACTATGGGTTAGGAATCAAGGACCATTCCTAAAATTTGTAGTGTTAGAAGACCATCGGGCATCTCATAACTCAACTGTGGTGGAAGTTGAGGGTGAGATTGTTGAATAGACTGTTTATGTTTTGATTGACCTTGGATCGAATCACAACTATATTACTCCTGGATTTGTTGATATGTGCACTTTGAAGAAGTCAAAGCATAGAAGATCATGGTTAGCCTAACTAGCCATTGAGGTGGTAAGAAAATGCCCATGGACATTGATGGGTTAGTCACTTGTGCAGATCTGAATGTTCTACCACTTGGTTCCTATGATGTTCTCATTGGAATGTATTGGTTAGAATATCACATGGTAAAGCTTGATTGTTACAACAGGACTTTTGAGTACTTGGATGAAGAAGGCAACCTAAGGATTGTGAAATGCATTCCAAAAGTGATCTTTAGAAGGCGGCCTTCAGCAATACAACTGAATAAGTCCCATGGGAAATGTTGTAGAGTGTATGCCACTCAGGTTTTGGAAGCAACAAAGAATGAAGATCCTAGGTTGGAGGAACTTCATGTGTTGCAGGAATTCAGGAATGTTTTTCGTGATGAGATTCCAGGGATTCCTCCAAAGAGTGATATCGATTTTACAATTGAACTTGTTCTAGGTAAAGAACCAGTGTCCAAGACACCATATAGGGTGAGTACACCAGAAATGATAGAGCTGAAGGTGCAGCTACAAGAATTGTTGGAAAAGAGGTATGCCAAGAAAAGTGTGTCTCCTCGGGGAGTACCATTCCTAATTGAGAAAAAGAAAGATGGTACACATAAGATGTGTATTGATTTAAGACCATTGAAAAAAGTCACCGTAAAGAACAAGTATCCTTTTCCTAGGATTGATGATCTATTGGATCAAATGAGAAGATCAAAGGTGTTTTCCAAGATTGACTTAAGGTCTGGTTACCAGCAGGTAAGGATCAAGGATAAAAATGTTCATAAGAAAACCTTTAGAGAAAGGTATGTATCTTATGATGTTGTAGTGGTATCATTTGGTTTCACAAATGAACCAACCACGTTCATGTGCCTCATGAATAATGTTTCAGTAACTATCTGGACAGGTTTGTTCTTGTTTACTTGATGGAATTTTTATTTATTCTAAGAATGAGGAAGATCATGTGGAACATTTGAGGCTGACTTTGAAATTTCTCAAGAACCATAAGTTGTATGCAAGTTTGAGCAAATGTGACTTCTATGAGGATAGAATTCGTTATTTGGGTCACCTTATCTCAGATAAAAGAATATTTGGAGACCCTGGAAATATTGAGGCCATGATGAGTTGGCGTTCTCCAAGAAAGTTAATAGATACAAGATCTTTTATGGGACTTGCAGGTTATTGCAGGAAGCCCACTGAAGAATATTATGTAGGTAAAGTGAAGCCTATGTATAGGCTGAGGAATCCTGCATGTGAACTTGTCGTTCCATGAGGAAGTGGCCCTTGTGTGTATGGGAATGCATACGAGGACTTCCTGAAGACTTAGGTAGGATGACTTGAGCAGAGCAGCATGACTGTGCCCAATGAAACCCAGGCAGGAAGCTGCCATGTGCCATGAGAAGGATCTCATGACTGAGAACAGATTTTGAAACTTCAGATTGCCAGTTTTTCTGTTGATTATCGAAGACTGTGATCTCATGTGATGGTTTTGAATCATGCTAAAAATGGATATGCTTGTTTTTCATTTATTGATGTTTGAAGGTTCCTTTTGACTGACTATGATTGTTTGGTTGATTAAAAATTGTGCCAGGATGACATGTTGTATGTGGATGTTTAGGTTTTGGGAAGCATGCGTAAGTAAGGGATGGGTACTCCCCACTTGCAGAAGCCAAACAACATGAGGATGTCCTCATGGTTGCAAAAAAAAAAAAATGGATTTTCTGCAAGAAGCAGGATTGTGAATTCAGATTTTTATTTTTGAATATCAATGTTATTGATCGTTTGATATGTGGAAAATCATGTATGCATGAAATAGATTTTTAAATCTATGATTAAAATTTTATGATGACATCTCATGTAAACTACATACTTGTATGTAACGCAGGTGAGATGGTGAAAGTATGCCCTTGGAGTACATAGCTTCTTGGAAGGGTGTGTTTGGGTTACATAGCTCTTCAGAAGGATGTACTGGGTGTACATAGCTTCTTGGAGGGATATGTTCGAAATAGGTTGAAAATATATGACTGAAATTTTTATGATGACATCTCATATGAACTGCATGCTTGTACGTAATGCAGGTGAGATGAAGAAAATATGTACTGGGTGTACATGGATCCTCAGAAGGATGTACTAGGTGTACATAGCTTTTGGGAGGGATGTCTTGGGAATAGGTTTGAAAACCTATGATTGAAATTTTATAATGACATCTGATGTAAAATGCATGTCTGGAAAGTAAGAGCCTGAGAATTAGTAAGCACTTGGAGGAGGTGTTCGGCTCTAAAGTGGGGCTGATTGGGTCTCGGTTGAGATATGTTATATAGAAAAGAGGCGCCGAGCTTGGTGAGAACCTAGAAGGAGTCTTAGGATATGAAGCAGAGCTATCGGATTGCAACTGAAAGATATTTTTGGGTGATCCAAGGCTTGTAGAAATTTGGCTACTCTTTAATTCACACCCAGGTGTGGGGTGGGGCAGGGTTGTGAGTGCCATGGTTGTATTAAGCCCAGTCAGACACTTGTGGAACCAAAAGAAGATACTTATGCAAGATGAGTATTGTTGGCTGCAAAAGATGCTGGAAATGTTCCAACCTGAGGAGAAGGATTCTCCAAGACCAGGAAAAGGTTTTGTTGTGTGTGCTGATGCATGCAATAAAGGACTTGTAAGAGTTCCAGTTCGTGCCTTTGGACAGATAATGGTGCAGATGAAGCACTGCGGTCCTGAAGAGGCTACGTGGGAACTGGAGGATGCCATGTGTTTGGCACATCCATTTTGGTTCAACTTTGCAGAGCACTAAGGGCGGTGCCAGTGTAGCAATTGTTAAATTATTATAAAGCACCGAGGATAGTGCTATTGAAGGGGGAGGGGAATGTAACACCCCAGTTTTGACCCCGTGGTATTTTGATTGTACATGATGTAAATATTGTATGGAATCATTACAAGGGGCTCAAGGACAAGGCCTTGCCATTGATTAATGTTTTGTGTATAGGTGATCAAGGTTGATGCCTACGATTTATAGTGCTAATTCAAGAACAATATATATCTTTGTGAATATCATGTAAAATGCAAAATAATAAAAATACCACAACTAGCTATGCGCCACAAATGTTAAAGAGACGGGGGCATGATTTCCTAAGGAATAGGGAGGGGGAATGTTTAACCTTGATCCATGGGGTAAAATTCATGTGTCAAAAGAAAACACCCAGAAAATGTATGCCCATTCCCCCCCATGCACTCACGTTTTCATCTTCCCTCACATTGTGGGGAGCGGCGAGATGTTTTGATCATGCATCCTTCAATGTTTTCAGTTTCATTTTCCTCATTTTGTGCATGCGTGTTTTCCATCATCTGGATTTCACCCAAAATGATGTGGTTGATTTTGATTTTTCCCTATTCCATCATGTGCATGCGCGCTGTGCGTTCGTCTTGTTGGTAGAACTGTGTTCTATTCTGGGTTGTTCATGCATGAGGATTCACCCGCGCATTGGTCATTCTTCCTGATCAGACAGATGAAGCGAGAGTGAGAAGGGTTGCTACATGTTTCTACAAGTGTTTTCCCTTTATCGAGACCCTGTTTGCAATGTTGCAATATTATCCTGAATTGTAGAGTGTTATGAGACCGTTACCTTTTGTATCAGAGTAAAGCCTATGTTGTTGTGTCTCCTAGTGGGTTGCCATTATGTGCACCCTGGTTTTGGTTTGAACTATATACAAGACTTAGGAGTGTAAGAGATGTAGAATGTGCTTAATAAAGCTAGTGGGAACCTCACAATAAGATAAGAGCGGCTAGTGAATCTGCTCTGCACATCCTGAAGAGCACTATAAGGGAAGGTGTATCCCAAGGAACTGTGGAGCAGAGAAGGGGGAACTCCCTTGTGTTGGGTGTGTAGGAGACATGGATTCTAGTCCAAATAGGTCCTGTGAAGGTATCCTTAGCTCTGTGGATGGCTTGGCTAATAGCCTAATAACCCATCTGTTGGCTTGGATGTGTCTTGTAGTGTTTGGTATTGTGTGAATGTGAATGTTAGCTTGACTGACTGCAGTATGATAAACCCAATAGTGAGATGGCTTGGATGTGTGGCCTGATAAACCCAACTGTTAGTTGGCTTGTTTTCTTACAGCCTGATAAACCCAACTGTGTTGGCTTGGCTGAGTTTTTTTGTATCCTTGGATTTGTGTGAGCCTGCTAGTGTTCCTTATTCCTTGGGGAAATCATGCCCAGCTCAGGGGTAGTAATGCTACTGATATATTGATGAGCGCACTGGCCTATGGTTGGGTGGAACGTTGCAACAACATGGTTGCGGAACAAGATTCTTCATAAGATAAGTATCTCTATGTCAATCTTTGCATTTGTAATTGCTCAATGAAATACATTGAACATGCTTAATGTGTTGAACTGATGGATTTCTTCCGCTGTATAATTGCAAATGTATGCTTCTGTGTATCCTTATTTCAATGCATTTTTAAATTGAGTTATGGGACTTAGATGGCCGGATTGGTGATAGCCTGAACAATCAAATCTTCCCAAGAATTCTGCTAATAGGATGAGTTTCTTGGCAGAAATATCCTTCCACAACTCTTCTTTTCGTAACTTGCGGGATGCGAAAACGCCCTTATATAAATCTCCATCTATGAATTTTTCCTTTTGCAACTTTCCTTTCCGCATGCCGGATGAGGGATGCAGCTTCGCAGATATCTACTTTCGCAACTTTTCTTTCTGCATTAGTCTATTTCTCATGCGGGATGTAAATTTCCATATTTCTCAACTCCGTAAACTCAAGCCCTCCGCACCGTTGATTCTCAGTCGTTGATTCTTGAGGGTTGATTCTCAGCCGTTGATTCTTCCGGGTTGATTCTCAGCTGTTGATCTATTCTCAGATGTGGAACATATTGTGACCATCGGTTTCTATTGTGATTCTTCTCCATCATTCAATCTCCTCTGAGATATTTCTTTGCAGATTGTCGAATTGATCAATGGTGGAAGGGAGGGGACATGATAGTGTGGTATTAGAACATGAATGTTGAGGAGTGTTTCACAACCATGCCCTATGATTCAAAGAATGACAAAGGTTCCATAAGAAATTTTTAATTCTGCATGATAATCGGTGTATGGGTACGTGACAAGTATCTTGGAGAATGAGGTAATTTAGCTTTGAGAATGAAGGACTTGTTGGTTTGTTTGCTTTGAACTTGTTCTACATTCTCCTTCAGTTGTATGAGAACTTAGTGTATGATAGGCACTTTGCTTAGTGTCAGAGTGTTTCATGGAAGAGAGTATTATTAAAGGGTGTTTTTATCTTGCAATGATTTTTTATCTAATTTTGACTCATGGAAATGTATGATATATTTAATTACAGATGCATTTCTAAGAGGGTACACATGTTGCATAAAAATAGGTGGGGTGTATGGGTTGGTGCATGCGGGCATGTGCATACCCACCTTAGTACATGTAGGACACCCTACTTGGTTTGCTTCCTAGATAAGTGCACTTAGTGGAAACGGTTATGTAACCATCTAATTGCTTAACATTTGGACTCAAAAGGAGCACAACCTAAGTGCAATACTAAGGGATTTGTGTTTGGATTTGGTAAGGTCTTTGGAACATGCATATTTGTGTCTCCTTAATATGGGTGGAGAGTTTGAGGAAGGGTTTTTAATCAGGGGTTGTGTTATCTCCTAAAATAACCAGTCAGTTTTTCATTATTTTAGGTGATAGGTTTGAGTCCAAAAATTTATTTTAAATTTTTTTAGAGTCAATAAGGAGGTCCTCGTTATTAGTGCTAAGTCAAAAATTTGATTCATTTGAGTCTTGGCTTCAAAATTAAAAAAAAAGGGTTTCGGTAGCTAACTCTGTTTTTGTAGAGGCTAGTTAGCTGCCGAAAAGGCTCAGTTTCGGCAGCTAAGAGGGTTAACTAGAATTATGTTAGCTGCCGAAAACGATCTCATCAGCAAAATAAAAAGCTCGTGTCCATACTCGAATTCACATCAAGCGAGCCTGTTTTTGCCGCCGAAAAGAAGATTGGAACACATCTTAAAATATCCATCATGAGGTTTAGTGTTTGATAAGCTGCCAAAGCAAGTCGTGAAGCACCCACATCATTTCATCTCTGACTGCACAGGGTTACACAGAAGCTCATATGCGTACTTCCATCTGAGGGTTATTTACAAGCTGATCGCTTCAAAATCTCACACGAGCTGGACGATATCATGAGAGATCAATTGCTGGGCTTATTCAAATGGGCATCTTATTTCTCAAATGTTGTGAGCAAAGCCAAGGTCCCGGGTTTCTTCATGTTACAGCTCATGGCAAAAACAAATCTGCCACTCAGGACAGAGCTAGACGGGGTCTGGTATCTCGAGTCCCATCCACAAGTGGCCGAGTTTTTCAAGTCTGCAAACGTTTTTGACTACTGTGAGAGACTCACTAGCTTCAACCAGCCACTTGCTGAAGCATTTGCTTAGAGCTACAATGGGAGAACATTGAAGTTTGGTAGAGAAGAGTTTCATGTGGATGAGGCAGCTATATCCGAATGTACAAGTCTCCCCAGGACAGGGCAGAGTTGGTTTAAGACCACTAAAGCCTCAGATATTGAATTCAGGTCGTATCTCCTACCAGCCCATAAAGAAATCATTTGGAGAAAGGATATTCCCATCACCTTTCTTGAACCTCAATGGCAGGCTCTTTTAAAGGCCATTTTCGTTTACATAACTTGTGAAGGCTGATATCACAGGGTGTTGCACTACCACTTCAAGCTGTTGAATCATTTCACAGGGAGGGAAAAAATAAATTTGCCATACTTCTTCCATAAGACCCTAACTAAGATGGAAAAGCAAGTCCAGGCTAAGCCAAGCAAGATAGCAAGCAGGATCTCTCACCAGGGTCTCATAACATTGATAATCAAAGAGCTTTTGAAGAAGAGAAGTGTGGAATGGAATTATTTTTTGTTTTGGCATGAGTTCCCCACAGAGTTTGCCAGTGAAGAGGCAGTCAAGCAGGGTAAGGGCGAGAAGAGAAACACTCCCAAAACCAACAAGAGAAAGAGGAGAGCCATCTCTCCTCAAGCCCAAATGGAATCCCCTTCCTCATCAAGCAAGAGGGAAAGGTCAAAGAGAAAGCTGGTATTTGAACAAGCTGAAGGGACTCCTCAAGGGAAAAATCCACTAAACCTCCCCTACTCAGGATCTGAATCTGAAGATAAGGAAAAACAAGGGATAGAGCAGCCCATGGAAAGAGAGAAAAGTCAAGGCCCTCTCTTATCTGATGTACCAGGTCTTGAACCCTCCACACCAGAGACCAATAAAATCAATATGCTGTTACAGGAACTTTCCCAGGAAAGACATAGTGAGAAGCAGGGTAAGTTGCACAACGCAGAGCTGATCGGAAGGAATATGGCATTGCATGATCGGAGCAAAGAAATCATCGAAAAACTCAAGAAAACAGTCGATAGGAACACGATGCTGATAAAAGAAAATGCCAAGCTCTACCGCAATCTCAGGACGCTCAGGTTAAATTTGAAAGAATTGGAGGGGACAGAAGTACAACCAGTAGCTACAGAAGCACCACCATCTGGTCTTGACGAGTTGGCTGAGATGGCCACAATTCTTGAGGAGGTAACACCCATGGAAGCTCAGCAAAGACAGACTAAAAGATCGACTAGATCAAAGGGAGCAGCTTCAAAGAAGTCCTAGGGACTGATCACGGGCTTGTAGGAAAGCATCATTTTGGTTTTATAAAATTTTGGACAGTTTTCAGCTTTCGGCAGCTTAGGAGAGCCTCACAGAGCTCATTAGCTGCCGAAAGGATTGACTTTCGGCGGCTAAGACACGAAATCAACATAAGAGTTAGCTACCGAAAGCCTGTTTTTGCCAATTTTCTCTAATTTCGCCCAGATCTTAGTTTTGTTCGCCGGACTAGCAGAAAGCCGATCAGAATGAATGGATCATAAATTATTTTATCAATATCTCAAGGGTTTTGAGCGAGTTTTGAATCAGTTGGGCATTTTTGGCTAAGTTTCAACTTTGTTTTGAGGAACAGTTCTAGAATTCGACTGCCACATCATTAATCTCAAGTTTGTTGTGCGCCAAACTTAGACCACCGAGCCTTGGGAGGCCAGCTGCTCTTCACCAACCATCGAGCTTTTGAAAGGAGATCTTCATACCATCATTTCCTTGATTTTAGGGATCAGTCCCTATCTTTTTGCATTTACTGTCAGTTAATGTCTTAGTTAACTCAACAGATCCATACTTTTAGGATCTGAAAACTGTTTGTAAAGGATTTAAAAGCCTAAGAACTCAGACTGAGAAAGGGTTCGATTTTGGATAGAGTAATCTGCTATTGTACTCAGTTTTCTTTATGCTAATACAGATCACAGGTTTCTTTCAGTTTTGATGTCAGCTTTCCATTTTCCTGTTCACTATTATCTGTGTTGTCTAGCTTTGAATGGTTGCTTTTCCATTGTTTAGCTCATAGCCTGATATTAGTTTCTTGAATGTCTCTTGAACCCTACTCTGTACTGGTTTAGTTACATTCTTTTCTTCATCCACCTTTAAAGTTATTTGCTGATTAATCGACTCTTGAGAGCACTGTTTTATTTGTCTATCATTCTGAATGTCTGAATGCTGTACTCGAATTGAGTTGTCCCATTGATCCACCTTTACAAAAAACACAAAAACATGATTTCTTAAGTTACCAAGCATACTTAGCCATAACCACTAAGTAGTTTCTTGGAGTGCTAACAAAATGGCGCCGTTGCCGGGGAGCGAGTTGAGAAGCTGAACTTCCTGGGAGACGACACAAATCTATTCCTTGATGATAGACAAGGATTAGACACTTCACTGGTTATATATCTTCTATCTGGCGACTCCACAACATCATTCTGGCTCCAAAGAGATCGAGTACCAGAGCAAATCCACAAGGACCCCTGGTGTCTCCGGTGTCAAATCCAAATCAGATTTTGAAGAAGGGGAAGAAAATCAAAGGTTAAGCTGTACAAGAAGGTAAATCTCATAACCCTTTGTCCCACTTTTTCAAACCTTTGGCTGCAACCTCCCCTAACTTTGTAAGCTCGACTGCTGTCACTTTATTTGCTGTACCTAATACCACGGTCATCATGGCTGGGGGAGGGGGAGCAAATCTGACCCGAATGGAACAAATACTGGCTAACAGATATGCTCCACTGGTACTAGTACTTCCACTGTCTCAAATGCCTGTCGGGGACTACCAAAAGTATATGCCTAAATTCTTTGGGCCAGGCAACTACACAGCAGAAGAGCACCTTGAAGCATTCTATGCTTATGCAGAAAATATCAACATCGAAGCTGAAGACGTTTGGATGAGAATTTTTGTCCAGAGCCTGGATGGAGAGGCCCGGAAATGGTTTAAAACACTGCCAGCTGCTTCTATAGGAGACATCACCGCTCTTGATGATGCCTTCTTGAAGTATCGGGGAGACAGAAAAGATTACCTGCATTACATTACTGAGTTTGGAAATCTCAAACAGAAAACGGGTGAGTCTGTATCTGATTTCACCAAGAGGTTCATTAAGATGTATGAAAAGATCCCTGAGGTAGTCAAACCTTCTG
>LPNX010789474.1:346433-384332 GCA_001517045.1 Pseudotsuga menziesii | reverse complement strand
CAAGAATGCTGGAAAATCTGACCTCTGAAATGGAAAAGATTAAGATCAGCAGCAAATCTCCTGACAGAGGGAGAAATCAGAATCAATTTGAGCATCCGAACAGGAATCAGAACCGAGCTGATTACCCAAACAGAAATCAGAATTGGAGAAGGAACCAACAGCAGGTCCAACTTTTGCAGAGAGAAAGGAATCCCGCTGATGATTAGAAAATCAGGGCTCCCTTCCAGAATGTAGTGCTTGATGAAGAAGATGAGGAGGAGGTTCAAGAACTTGAAGAGGACATTCACTGTTTCGAGGCTGAGTACGAAGAGATCTACTTGACCGAAGCTGTCTATGAAGGGTCATTGTTTGATCAGGAACTGAACCAGCTTTATGAAGATCAGGCCATGCTGCAAACTGATGAACTGACTGGATATAATCTGAGATCCAAAAAGAATGTTGGAAAACAAAATACTCCAGTTCCTCCGAAAAATACTGCTGCCCCTGCAAAGCAGCCAGCCAAAGAAGTTCAGAAAACATCTCAGTCACAGCCCATGGTAAGAGCAAATCCCTCTGAATTTGAAAAATTTTCTTCTTCTTCTTTCAATTTACAAACAGAAATTCAAAAACTAAAAATCCCTGTACCTCTTATTGAACTCATGAAGAACGAATCCTTCCGAAAGGACATTTGTAAAAGTCTTGATCACAAATCTGTCTCTTTTTCCTCTGACACCATAAACTTGTCTGATGATAAACCCAGCATTGTACTAGGCCCTATGATTGAAGAACGAGATGAAAGCTATCGCCCTTTTTATGTCTCTTTGAACATCCATGAAAATACCTTGCACAATTGCCTCCTCGATTCAGGTGCTTCCCATAACCTGATGTCAAAAACAGTCATGCATGGACTAGGCTTAGAAATCACCCGCTCTTACCATGATTTGTTCTCCTTTGACTCCAGGAAGGTGAAATGCATTGGGTTGATAAAAGACCTTGCTGTTTCTCTGTCCTCTGCCCCGATGAAAACCATGGTTATGGATGTTGTTGTGGCTGATATCCCGCCCAAGTTTGGGTGTTTGCTGTCCAGATCATGGATGAAAAGACTAGGTGGAACCTTGCAAATGGACCTATCTTATGCCACTATCCCAGTCTTTTCCAGAGAAAACAGAAGACTATACCACGAGTCTCAGCTTTCTTTCATCATCAGTGATGAAAAGAATCCCGCTAACCATCCCATTTATTCAGTAGACACGGGAATGGGCTCATGTATCTTGCAGGTTGATGAATCTTTGCCGTAATCTCTGCCACTAAAAAAGCCTACGGAGCTGCAATGGTGTGAGACAGAATGACTACGGGTTCCGAGACAATATAGACTCATCGATGATCGGAAGAACTAAGGGCTACAGATCGGTGAGGTAAAGCTAACTAGCTCCGTAGTGTTGGTGAGGTGATGGACAAGGCTCCCAATCAATCACAAAAATCATTCCGAATAACAGTTACGCGCATCGACGAAAAACAAGACTTTCCATCGGTGGTGTAGAGGACTAATGCCCCAATTCCCTTTGACAAACGACTTCCAATAGTAATGAAACTAGGTTGTTTCACCTCTAAAACAAAGGCAACATTCCAGTCTAGGGCACCGATGTGCTAGAAGACAGAGCTTTCGATTAGTGACTACGACGGCAAGGTAGAAAGATCTGGCGGATTAAACAAGGAATGTCACTTCAGTTAAACACCGAGACATTGGCTGTTGACGGCGATTTCACACTGAACCAACAGTGGTGATTATGAGCGACCACTTCAATTATTGAAAGTTTTCTCAATGAACTAGATCTTCACAATAGATAGACAAATAGTTAGCAAGGGTTTGAAACCCTAATTTGAAAAAACTAGCACTTCTGAGTATTTTTTGTGTAAATAGATCGAAGTTTCAAGATCTGTGATTTTTGTAGAAGGATATAGAGCCCATGATTGATTTTTATAATAAGGGTTCAACTTCAGGGATTTATGAGCCAATAATTATTTCAAGCTTCTCATTTTATTTATTCAGGGTATAGGCTCTTTTGTTGTGATCTGTTCAGCCATCATCTCTTTCTTTACTGTATTTAAGCTTGAATGTGCATTTAGGTCATTTTCAGATTTATTAAGAAGCTGATAGCTGTCATCCTGTTGGTTTATTAGTGATATTTGATTTATAAATACCATCCTCATCAGGATTTAGCCATTTATATGCATGTTTTATGTGTGTAAGTCTTCTAGCCTTGTGAGTTCTCCATCCCTGCACCTTATTGTTGAACTTCTGAGCAAATTGCAACTAAAATCCTTGTAAACGAGTGAGTTTTATGCATTCCTTGAGAGTGGAAAGGTTACGTAGGTTGAATGACTTGACCCATATCTGAAAACCCCAAAAAATATTGTAAGTTACCAAGAATCCTTGAGCTACAACCTAGAGGAGTTTCCTGGAGTGATAACAGATAAGTATTCATTTGTCATTTCACGATATTATTTTGTTATGCATTTGTCTATATTCATTTAAAGTGTTATGCATGATAGAATTTTTGCATTAATTACAATATACTACTAATATGCATGTGATGGGTAAGTATCTCATACAACTCTCCATTGCTACTTATCTAGAATGAAGCCTCTTTGCTGACATATTGGATTAGTGCACAATCTCAACGATGTCATGGTAGAGATGGAAGGCATCTAGAAAGTTTCTGTGAGATATGGATGAATGATGTATTGGCTAAAATAGTTGCATGATCATATCTTTATGCATACGAATTTTCCATTATGAATATGCCTTATGAAATGTTTATAACCATACAACTAATGCATTTGACTTGTAGGAAAGATCGTGCACAATCACCTACAAGAAAAGAAGGATGAGACTTGTTCCAAAGAACAAGTGATGACAGTTCAAGAAAGAATCCAAGATGAATAATAATATGACGATACTTTTAAAGAAATAAAGAAGCCTCAGAGACACTCCAGTTATGTGACACTATTGAGCGACATCATTGATGTAGAGCCTTCCATCTATGAAGAAGTAGCCAAGAAGAAAGGAAAGGAGAATACCATTTCAAGAAGAATGATGTCTAGGATGTAGTATCAAGACCTGAAGGGAAGTCCGTAATGTCTTCCATATGGATCTACACAATCCAACATGTAGTAGATGGAAACATCGTGGGATACAAGTAAATATTTGTAGCACGAGGATTCTCACAGAAAGAAGGCATAGACTATGAAAAGACATTTGCAGCCACTAGAAATTAAGACACATGACAGGCAGAATCATGTCTGCAAATGAAAGAAATCCTTGTATGAGCTCAGAAGACACCTATGGGATCACACATACATGAGGAGCTTGAAGACCACCTAGAGTGATGAATATCTTAACCTTTGATACAAGGTTGAAGATGAAAGCCTATAGAGGATGACAAGATCATACATGGATACATAGATTATTAGTAGTAGAGGAAGCTACTTTCCCACTCCAGTATAGAATGTTTCAATGCATAGAGTACGAAAGGTAGAGGGAGAATGATGCTCTGCTTCAGAGGGAGTTATTGCAGAAGATCCTAAGGTTTGAAATGGTACGGTAGGATGGAAATCTTACTGATGGCTCTAGGATTTACTAAGAGGAAAGCAGATTCCAACCTTTAGTTCAAGGTTGAAGGATGAATACCAGTGATGCTCCTGTTATATATCGATGACTTGTTCCTGACAGAAAAGAGGAACTCATTAAAGTTGCAAGAAGGAGACTCGCTTCTGAGTTTGAGATGAAGGACTTGGATATGATGCACTACTTTATAGGCATGGAGGTTTGGCAGAGTACAGATGGAATCTCTCTAGGACAAGGGAAGTATGCATTAGAGATCCTGAAGAGGTTCAAGATGATGAACTGCAAGGCCATGACCACACCTATGGCATCGAACCTGAAGCTATTGCATGTTTCTTCATTAGAGTTGGTTGATGCTACGATGTATTGTCAGATGATTTGTTCCTTGATTTACCTGATGAATACAAGACCAGATATTTGCTTTGCTGTGAACACATTGAGACATGTTCACCTGATGGTTGCAAAGCATTCAGTGAGGTACTTGAAGGGTACAGTTGAGTATGGGCTCAAGTATGATATGAATCAGAACATTAACCTGGAAGGTTATGTGGATTCGGATTGGGTAGGAAATGACATTGATAGGAAGAGCACTTCAGGGTGTTGCTTTAGTATGGGATCAGGTGTGATCTCTTGGTTTGGAAGGATGGAGTCCTGCATGGCGCTAAGTATAGCTAAGGAAAAATATGTTGCCACTTGCTATTTGTGAGGTAGTATGTTTCTTTTGAAAAATACTATTTGATTTGATTGATCTAACTTGCATTTTTGTATGATGCAGAGAGGAGCAGTGAAGCTCCAGTATGTGATCCAGACCAAGATCTCTCGAAAGAGGGAGTTCTAGCATATCTGGTGAGAGAGATTGTCTGAGCATAAATCATGGTGAAGCTCATAGGTTGCTCAGACGTAATCGGTCGTATAGGTTGTCCTCGGATGTAATCAGTCCTGATGAAGCTCGCAGGTTATCCTTGGACGTAATCAGCCCTGATGTGATTCTATACAAGAAATGGCCAGAGTGAAGTTTGAGTACTTCAGGGAGAAGCTTGGTGTTCTCCAGATCGAGGTTCTCTCCAAAGGGAATTGATGTGTCCGTTGGCCTTTCTGACATGGTGGAAGGCTAAGCTTCACATGGTCAGATGTAAGTGCAGAGATGCTCTGATGTGATTGTGGGTTGTGTTACCACATGATCAGTGCGTAGATATTTTGATGTGATTGTGGGATATGTTCCCACATGATCAATGCAGATCCATTCTAATGTGATTGAGGGATATGTTCCCACATGATCAAATATAAGTGTAGAGATGCTCTGATGTGATTATGGGTTGTGTTACCACATGATTAGTGCAAATATATTTTGATGTGATTGTGGGATGTGTTCTCACATGACCAGTGCAGAGCCATTCTGATGTGATTGAGGGATGTGTTCCCACATGATCGGATGTAAGTGCAACAACTTTATGACATGATAAGGTCGGATGTAAGTGTAAATCCTTTCTGACATGATGAGGTCAGATGTAAGTGTAGTGCCTTTTTGACATGATGAGGTCGGATGTAAGTGCAGAGCCTTTCTGACATGATGAGGTCAGATGTAATGTAGTTCCTTTCTGACATGATGAGGTCAGATGTAAGTGTAGATCCTTTCTCACATGATGAGGTTAGATGTAAGTGCAGAGCCTTTTTCACATGATGAGGTCAGATGTAAGTGCAGAGCCTTTCTAACAAGATGAGGTCGGATGTGAGTGTTGGGCCTTTCTGACATGGGTTTTGGATGTGTTCCTCCCATGGTCAGATGTGAGTGCTAGGCATGCATTTTTGACATGGTTCTTGGATTTGTTCCTCCCATGGTTAGATGTAAGTGCTGGGCAGGCCTTTCTTACATGGTTCATTCCATGGTCAAATATAAGTGCTGAAGAAGATGAATACCTATATGAAGGCTAGGCCTAAAACCAGCATGAAAAAGGGATGGCTCTGTAGAACTTCCTGTGATGAGTAGAATTGAGATAGCACTAGTGATGATGACCTAGTGATGATCCAATAGTGATGATCTAGATCAAGTGATGATCCAAACTTGATGATGATCTAGTGATGATCCAGATCAAGTGATGATCCAGAATTGATGATGATCGAGTGATGCTCTAGATCAAGTGATGATCCAAACTTAATGATGATGTAGTGATGCTCTAGATCAAGTGATGATCTAGACTTGGTGATGATCCTATGATGCTCCAGATCAAGTGATGATCCATACTTGATGATGATCCACTGATGCTCCAGATGAAGTAATGATCTAGACTCGATGATGATACAATGATTATCCAGACTTGATGAAGATGACTTGAAGATGAAGATGACTTGCGAATGAAGATGACTTGAAAATGAAGATGACTTGATGATGATCTAGATGATACAGATAAGAAGACTTGTGATGATAAATTGTGACGATAGAATACCTTCCTAATTAAGAGGGAGCGTTCATGTATTTGTAACTTCAGAATGTATTCATTTGTATATCTTATGTATTGTACCCCGATGTTCGTATCGGGAAGTATATGTAATGTAAACAAGTCATGTAAAGTCATTGAGGTTAACCCTCCATTATAAGTCGGGGAAATAGTCCCCACAATTGAGTTAAGGTTAACCCTCCTTGTTGATCGGAGGGAAAAGTCCCCACAATTGTGGGGCACTATGGTTATTAGAATCTACTAGAGATGTCGACCCTGGTAAGTAATTGTTAAGTGAGCCCGACTTGTTGGAGTGGAAATTAAGTGAACGAAAGAATATAAATAAACAGTGAGCCTCTCTATTTATCACACAAACACTCACTCACTAGGGCACATGAGTGAGAGAGGAGAAGCTCTCTCAAGTGTGTGAGAGAGAAAAACTACTGGAGATCATCTTTTCTATCTCTAGGTTTTGCTACTGCTATTGGTGCTCATTCTATCTCTGAGGAAGCTGCAGGGTTTTCTCCTTTATGGTTTCCCCGAGGAAAATATCTTGTGTCTATTGTCTCTTGTGATTTTTTCTGTGCATTTTATTCTCTCAGATAAGATCCTAGATCATATTTCTTAAATGATAAAAATATAACATTTTAAAGGAAAAAAAAGGAAGCTTCAAGAAGCTCACCTTTGTAGAGTCTCATCCTTATGGTGTAGGAACACCTAGACTCATGATCCCCCATAATAGGATCTCCCTTCCACCTCATCCACCATTTCCTCAACCATTCCTATCCTCCCATGCCTTTAAATATTGGCTCATCCCCCATGTGAAAGAGGAGGAAGAATTATGTTGAACACCGAAACTCTGTCAAAATAATTATTGAGCTATTCGAGGCAAGGTGAAGTTAGAGGTAAGGAGACATTGGAGGGAACTCTCAACACCAAGGAATAAATGTTGTAGTATCTCCAATCATTTCTAATAAAAAATGTATTTTCTTTCCCATATTTAATGTATCATTTGTATGTATTGCTTGATTCCTTGGTCACAAGCATAGATCTAGTTTATTATCTGGTATGCTATCATCTTTCTCTTTTTGTCTTCCATATTTTACAAGTTGTTCTGCAGTAGAAAAGATGAAAGATTCAAGGATAGTGATGAAAACATTTCAGAGGAGTATTATGGCATTATATTCAAGTAATGAACTAGATCTAGGGGAAGTTAAACATTTTGGGTTTGTGTTTTGTTCTAGACTTGTATAATTCATATCTAGGGAAACATCTCCTATCCACAAGAGGTGGGAATTTCTAGCTACAAAAATGGAGATTCCACTAGGGAATAATTCGAATTATGAGTCTTTGGTAAGTTGAAACCTCCACCTCCATTTTCAATTTGTAGATATACTTTTTCAATTGATAGATCTGTATATCCAATTTGAATTTTATTGATTTTCCTCTATCAGCCTTTGGATCTTCATATTTTTGGTTCACTGGGTTTTCTGGTGATTGTTTGGGTTCATTTTTTGAATTGTAATTTACTTTCCTGTCGCATTTTTTTTTCTTCAAATCGCCATCTCGACTATCGCGTCAGGTCTATACATCTAATGCAGTTCTAGAGATTCCATAATGTTTTCCCTATCAGCATAAATTGGTAATTCTCTGGCGTGACCCTACAGTAGGTGGTGCCACCCCTATATTCCTATGGACAAGAAGTGGTGCTCAGGCTAGCAATGCTCTGTTCAACACCTATAACTCGCGGTTTTAGGTATTCTTTTTATCCTTGTTTGGTATTTGATTCTTAAATGCTTGTTTTTATTATTTGAGATCCATGCTTAAAAATAGTTACAGTTGTGGTTTGAACTATGGAATTTATTTTTGAAAGGAAAACTCAATCAACCCCCCCGGCCCCCCTATAGCTCGCAAGATAATTCATAGGTGTGTTCAAGAATTGTTATTGATGTTGGTCTTTAAAGCTTCATAGTTGGATTTGAATAAAACTTGGTTTTCCTAGATCTCTGATTTTTGTCTTCGTTAACAGAAAAAGAAAAGATTCATTTCAGTTTTTTTACATTTGTTATACATGATTTTTGTATGTTTTTTCCTTTTTTCAAAAAGTTGTGAAAAATACATATAAAAGTTATTGTAGAATTTTGTGATTAGTTTATTCTCACTTTAGTTGAAAAAATCCGAACACTTTTGTATAAAAGTTGTAACAATATTTTCTTGCTTTTCGTTAGACATGTCACTTCTTTTTCCATTCAAAAGTTAAGCTTTTGTTTGTTTCAGTTAGGAACAAATCATATAAGCAAGTTTGTTTTATTTTTGTATGGAATTTATTTTGTGTTTTCAATAAATTGAACCCTCACCTCATACTAAAATAAAGTGAAATTTTGCAGAATCATACTGTATGGTTTTACTTTTTATGTCCTCACCTCATGCATTCACCTAATCGTTCAGAATAAAATTAAGCCCTGGATTAGGTTAAAATATGTACCAATTTGTGTGATAGGTTAGAGACATCTTCTGATGACTTTAAACGTAGGATTTGTCATTTATTTCCTGTACTACATCCCGAGAGCTTGTAGTTCTTCCACGTACCAACTGGTACATCGAACGACCTTTCACGTACCCTAGAGGTATATCGAAAGGTACTTCACGTACTTGGTAGTATATTAGAAGGATCCTGTTGAACGGTTGTGCATTATACATCACTACTATGGAGTGGATCTCCCACATACCATGCATATATCGGGAGACACCTTTTAGGAATCTTGTGACCAACTGACAAAATAACTTTGGCCATCCTATCATCGCAATACACCGAGAACACCACTCGGGAAGATTACTATGCACCTATCATCTAGGTAGTCGGGTATTCAGGAAAGGGTATGGTCCCAATCCTCCTTGTTGTGCTCTATTGTTGGACGCTGCGGTATATAGCGAGTTATGATGGATTGACAATATCGTGAGGTTACAAACCTTTAATCCACTACTCTCACATATTTTTCTTGTTGCTTTAGTTTGAGTAGTTCTTGTTTTCTATACAGTTACAATTTTTTAGAAGAGAGAGGTAGTTTTTTTACGGTTATGGCTTCTCCTTCCAGGACTACCAACCAAGAGAGTCCTTCACCAAGGATGTCTTTTGTTTTCCCTCCATATGGGGATGTTGGTCCCCCTTTCATGGCTACGTTAAGCCTTTTTGGATTGATTATTGGATTACCTATTTGGTTATTCTCCAGTACAGTTATCCCATGTACACCAATTGCTTCCGATCCTAACCCTTCATCACGGGAGCATCAACCTCATGTTGATCCCTCGCCTTCTTCGCCAGATGCGTCTTCTCCCTTTTCTCCCTCTTCGTCCATTGAAAGTTATAATACTAGTAGTAAGGTGGATAACAAGAAGAAGAATAAAAGGAATATTAAGAAGAATAACAAAAAAAACGAAGTCTCAACCAATTATTCCTCCCAGTGCAGAGAGTGTTGATTTGCACACCCAAAAACTGCGTAAGCCTAGATTCCCTTGGGGGCTTTGCATGCAAGGGTGATCACCTTCTGAAATATTGTCATGGTATGGACCTGGTTTTAGAAGAATGGTCTAAGGCTTCTCGACATCCAATGTCATCAGCCTTTGATCATTATACTGATGACACCCCCTCAACTAGTGACTCTATGGTTAATATTCGGAAGGGTAAAGTCATAAATCCTTACTTTCTCTGTAAGGACATGCACTTTACTTACCTTTGTCCTCGCATGGATGAAGCCTCTAAGTTTTTGAAAGATATTACCTTTTCTCTTCAATGGATTCCAACATGTTATTGTAAGTTGTCTCTTGAACCCCCACTGGTTGACCAAGTGGTCGATTTGGTTTCATCCGTGGTCGATCCCTCTCTTCCTTCCAAGAGTGAATTCCCAAGTGGTCAATTCAGATTTGTATGTGGCTGATCCCACTCTTCCTTTGAATATTGAAGCTAAAATGGTCGAGCCGACGTCCTCTCCACCCAATCCCACTCTTTTATGAGATAGTTTTAAGACTGAAGTAGTCTCTTTGACAAAATCTTTATCTTGTTCTTCTCTTCTAGTAGAGAATGAACTAAAACCTTCTGAGTTTTTCATGCTCAATTATGATTGTTCTCGAAAAGAGGAATTTTTGTTTCTTTCAACAGAATCCTCTCCAAGTAATGAGGTTATTTCCTTTGACTAGCGTAACCTAACAGAGTCTCATCTTCATTCAAGTGTTCCTTTCTAGATAATTGTGGAAGTCATCGCTAGGTGGATGCTTCGCACTATTGTTGATGAAGGGGTTTTTATTAGCATTCTATCCTAAAATTCTTGGAAAGATTTAGGTTCACCTTAGCTTGTGCTAGCCACTGATCAGATACTGTATTTTAATCGAAGACTTACTGCACCTTTAGGGATCTTTCCTCATTTACCTATTACATTGGGAGGGAAAACTGTCTTTATTGATGTTACGGTAGCCCAAGATACTTTAGATTTCAATATGCTTCTTTAATGTGATTATGTTTACGCCATGAAGGCTATAGTGTCCACACTCTTTAGAGTGATGCATTTTCCCTATGATGGGAAGATTGTGACCATTGATCACCTTTCCTTTGTTACATCTAACCATCGCATGATTCCTAGTCATTAGGCTTCCTTGAATGTGCCTCATGTTCTTGTGGTTCCTTCCCATTCTTCTAGTTAGCTTCTTCCCATTCATACTAGAATTAAGCTGCTAACTCCTTATGTGAAAGGGGAAAACCTACCAACCTATGGATATCATGTTGAGTAAGATCAGGTCTGGTTAGCATAGTTCCTATCCTCTGTGTCCAGCTTGTTAAAAAATGAATCAGATGCTTGTGACCATAGTTCTCTTCCCCTGTTAAGCTTGTTAAAAAATGAATCAGATGTCAATGAGCATAGTTCCCATTCTGTGTCAATCTCGTTAAAAAAATGAAAAAGGTCTTTGAGAATAGTTTATTTCTAGTTTTAAGGTCGTTAAAAAATAAAACTAGCCCCAAGCATAATTTACCTTTTAGTTTCAAGCTTGTGTAAAAATAAAACCATTCCTGAGCATAGTTCTTATTCTATGTCAATCTTGTTGAAAAAATGAAATAGGTTGTTTCAAGAAAACTTTACCTTTTGGTTTCAAGCTTGCATAAAAATGAAACCATGTTTCAAGCATAGTTCTTTTTTGTTTCAGGCTTGTGTAAAAATGAAAGAGGTCATTTTGAGCATAGTTCCTATTTTGTGTCAAGCTCGTTAACAAAATGAAGCAGATGTTCTAAGCATTCTTTCAAATGATCTTCAAGCTCGTTAAAAACAATAAGATGGTGTTGAGCTTACTTTTCATTTTTTGTGCTCTGGTTAGAACAAGAAAATTGGTTTGAGCTGACTTTTATAACTTTTTTTGTGCTCTGGATTCAAACATGAAAAATGTTCCGAGTTCCTTTTATACCAACAGCGTGTTTGTTAAAAACTCAATGAAGAGGTATCGAGTTTACTTTTACTATTTTTTAGACTCGTTAAAATTGGATTATGAAAAAAGAACCCTAATAGAGTCCTCTTTAAGTTTTTTTCAGATTCTTAAAATGTGAAAATATTATCGAGTGAACTTGTCTTCTTCACGCTCCTAAAAATACCTAAAGAGTCATCCTCTTGGTGATAGTTTACCCATTTTTCATACCAGGGGGCACTAGTTACGAAAAAGGAATACTCTAGCCAATCATGACTAGAAGAGTTCTCTTGGGAATTATTTTATACCTTTTTGGGCCCTAGGGACTAAATCATATGAAAAGGACATTTTGGAGTCTTGTTATGTTTTCGTTCAAACTCTCTAAACATGAACGATACCGAGTTAATTTTCAATGGACTCGTTAAAATAAACACTGAGAGACCCTCTTTTGGGATTGAACCCCTCCTTTCTCAGGTTCATAAAACATATGAGAATGGAATCATCGCTTGATGAGCTACAACGAGTGTTTGTTACCCTCTTTGAACTCGTAAAAATGAAAAGAGGAACTCATCAATCATGATGGGAAAATTAATGGAAGGGAAATACATTTCGTTTGAAATAATGGAAGTTATTAGTCGGCTTTGAACATGGCACTTGTCTTCATTTCATTCAGTCATTTGGGTATTCATTTTTTCTCTGAGCTGATCCACTTTCATGATTCATGTCACCCCTTTGAGTCTTTCAAAGAATGCATGTTCCATTGTGGCATTGTGTTCCACCTCGTTAATTCAATGTTACCAAGTCTTCAGTCTTTCCTGCTTATGTTCAAAAGGGAAACTGTCTTGAGATTTTACAACTACAGTCAAAACAATTTTTTGTATCAATTACTTTTGAGTCAGTCCTATGGTTACATCATACTCAAATTCTAGAAATTTGTTCTGAGTTTTGTGTCGTCAATGTGGGATTCATCATGGTCCTCCTTCTATGATAATGTTCCTGTCAACTTCAGCTCATCATCCAAGAATTATTCTTAGAAACAAAAAACAAGTACCTTCAGCTCATTCATACCTCTCATTGGAGCTTAACGAAGGATTTTTATTTTCAGGTTGAATTTCAATATAGTAAAATTCTCCAAAAAGAAGAGACAAAGACAACATTGAATCATGTCACTCTTACTCTAGAAAGAAGAGACAAAGCCACAATTCCTTCTCCTATCTATCATCAGATTGTAAGAAGAGGGAGAGGTTCACATGCACAGTCCCAGGATAGTAGTGCGCACAAGGACCATCATACTGCTTCATTGCACCACAGAGATGTAAGTTGCACACCACAGAGATGTAGGTTGCACAAATATTTTCACAATTTTTTTTGTTCAAGAAGAAATTTCTCTTGATATGAAGGCTTGATCCTAATTTTCTTGCTTATTTTGAGGGAGGTTTGTTCCCATTAGGTTTTCCCCATTTCCTCGGTTTTATTAAGAAGTTATTATTTTTTTCATTTAGATTGTATGCGTGACCTTTGGTCTTAGGTTCCAGGTCTTAGGTTGTCCAAAGTAAGGATTAGGGGGGGGGGGTATTATTAATTGTTATAGCTAAATCTTATCACCATCATGTTATGAGATAGGTATTCCCTTGTCTTCTCCAATCCCTTAGAGTTTGTCCTACATAAATGAAAGGAAGAAATTATTCCCTTGCATTTTCCTTTGTTTTGAGCCAGCAACACTCCTTTTACATGTGAAAAGGGAGGTTCCACCACTCATTTCGTTCATTGAAAGGGTGTTACCCCCTTAACACTACTTTTTTTCTTCAGCAAAAGTGCGGTGCTTGAGTTTTAAAGGAAAAAAATGAAGCTTCTCGAAGATCTCAAAGCTCACCTTCATGAAGCCTCATCCTTATGGTTTAGGAACACCTAGACTCAAGATCCCTCCTAATAGGATCTCCCTTTCACCTCATCCAACATTTCCTCAACCATTCCTATCCTCCAATGCCTTTAAATACTGGCTCATCCCCCATGGGAAAGAGGAGGAAGAAGTGTGTTGAATATCGAAACTCTGTCAAAATAATTATTGAGCTATTGGAGGAAAGGTGAAGTTAGAGGCAAGGAGACATTGGAAGGAAATCTAAACACCAAGGCATAAATGTTGTAGTCTCTCCAATCATTTATAATAAAAAAATTATTTTATTTTCCATATTTAATGTATCATTTGTATGTATTGTTTGATTTCTTGGTCACAAGCATAGATCTAGTTTATTATCTTGTATGCTATCATATTTCTCTTGTTATATTCCATTTTTTACAGGTTCTTCTGCAGTAGCAAAGATGAAAGATTCAAGGATAGTGAGGAAAACCTTTAAGAGGAGTATTATGGAATTATATTCAAGTAATGAACCAGATTTAGGGGAAGGTTAAAATTTTGGGTTTGTGTTTTGTTCTATACTTGTATAATTCAAATCTAGGGAAACAGCACCTGTCCGCAGGAGGTGAGAATTTCCAACTACAAAAATGGTGATTCCACTGGGGAATACTTCGAATTATGAGTCTTTGGTAAGTTGAAACCTCCACCTTCATTTTCAATTTGTATATCTACTTTTTCAATTGATAGATCTGTAGATATGGTTTGAATTTTATTGATTTTCCTCTATCAGCCTTTGGATCTTCATATTTTTGGTTCACTGGGTTTTCTGGTGATTGTTTGGGTTCATCTTTTGAACTGTAATTTACTTTTCTATCCCATTTTTTATTTTTCAAATTGCCATCTCGGTCACCGCTCCGAGGCTGTACATCAAATGCGGTTCTAGAAATTCCACCGTGTTTTCCCTATCAGCATAAAGCGGTGCCACTGCTCTTTTTATGTGTGAAAGAAGCGGTGTTGGAACTAGTAACGCTCTGGTGTGAACCTACAGTAGGCGGTGCCACCACTCTTTTCCTTTGGACAAGAAGAGGTGCTCAGGCTAGTAATTCTCTGTTCAACACTTGCAACTCGTGGTGCTAGGTATTCTTTTTAGCCCTGTTTGGTATTTGATTCTTAAATGCTTGTTTTTAGTATTTGAGATCCATGCTTAGAAATAGTTACATTTGTGGTTTGAACTCTAGAATTTATTTTTGAAAGGAAAACTCAATTAACCCCCCCGCACGGGGGCTTCACTTGTTGACCAATATCCTATCACGTTAGTTCATATTGTGGGTTTTAAAATTGTAAAAAATCGAACCAATATATTGCAGGTATTGGAGGGATGAGGGGTTTAGGGTGGGGGTGAGTAGGGTGGTTTGTAAGGATTGAGGTATAAAAGGGGGTGGGGAGGAGGTTTTAAGTATTGGGAGGGGGTTTTAACAAAAATAGTTTGGGTCAATATCTCTCAAAATTAAGGGTATTCTTTAATATCCCACGATTGCATGTGCCATGTGAGAGGTTCACTAATTGAAGTCCCTGTGCCCCCCCGGACCCCCCTATAGCTCATAAGAGAATTCATAGGTGTGTTCAAGAATTGTGATTGATGTTTGTCTTTAAAGCTTCATAGTTGGATTTGAATAAAATTTGGTTTTCCTAGATCTTTGATTACTGTCTTCTTTAACATAAAAAGAAAAGATTCATTTCATTTTTTCTTCATTTGTTATACATGATTTTTGTATGTTTTTTCATTTTTTCAAAAATTTGTGAAAAATACATATAAAAGTTATTGTAGAAATTTGCGATTAGTTTATTCTCGCTTTAGTTGAAAAAATTTGAACACTTTTGTATAAAATTTGTAACAATCTTTTCTTGCTTTTCGTTAGAGATCTCACTTCTTTTTCCATTCAAAAGAGAAGCTTTTGTTTGTTTCAGTTAGGAGCATATCATATAATCAATTTTGTTTTATATTTTAATGGCATTTATTTTGTGTTTCAAATAAATTGAACCTCTCGCTCCCTTCCTTAAGTAGGGAATACTTTGAAAGTTAAAGTGTGTTGCTGCTTTTCACACACCTGGGTCACGTGGTAGAAATATTCAAGCCACTCGGTGTGTCCTTGGGGGAAAGTCTTGAGTTAAGGCTGTCACCTTNGCTTGGAGTGAATGTTTTGCAATTGCCTCTTGGTACGTTTTAAGTTAAATTTGAGGTGTGAGTTGATTAAAATTAGGCGAAGAGGTGGACTCCAGATATACTTGAGAGTACTTGGAGTATGTCCAAAACTAAACCTTCACGGCTACCCGCAAGGAATATGTGGGATGAATGGAGTCTATGGGGCTATTATTCATAATGCACCCATTAGGGTGTGACAAATATCGGCGCCCCAAGGTCACTTTTCAGAAGTTCCCGCTTCCTTTGGGTATTTTGCCACCATGATGGTTTGATCTAGGTGTTGGATTTTCAACTGATGGTTTGTCAATTTGGGGAGTGAGTCCTAATTATGCTAGTCACTCAAGTGCTTTTGATACAGCTTGACTAATTGGACAAACCATATCCTAGTGCAGAGCATACACACTGGAGTCTTACCAATTTTAGTAAATTTTACAATGGGTGTTCTTGTTAAAAGAAAACCCTCCAGGAACCTCTTTCGATCCAAGTGGATCTCAATCGGGGAATTAAGGAGGGGATAATTTTATAATGCTTACTGAAACAAAAGATGATATCAAACGAAACATAAAATATGAGCAAACCACAATTTTCTAATTAGACTACCACGAACCTTTCTTCACCTTTCGGCTCAAAGGAGGCTCGTGGGGTAAGTATTAAAGTTACTTTGAAAACAATATAATTGGAATATGGAATTGATTTTATGTCAAAGTACACTACCCTACAGATTAATGCTACTCTAGATTACAAAATATGAACTAAAAGAAAAAAAAAAGACACGGATGCAAATCCCCCCAGGGGGGATGGGGAATGGGCTCGAAAGAGCCTATTCAAAAATGATTTTTATTAACAGCGGTTAAAATATTAGAGAACTGATATAATTCCTCTTGATCCTTATACAGAGTGAAATCAAGAGCTTACAAAGTGCGGAAATTAAATGTTTTAGTCAAATGGGAGACCCCTGGGCTGATTTGAACGCTCCTGAGGCCACCTTCGAACATCAGATTATTTTATTTTCTGTTGCACCTGATAAAAACTAGAAATCATGTTAGAATAACATAAACCCAAAAGCACTTTAAGAGTACCTTTGGATCAGCCTACCTTAACTCAAAAAGATTAAGTTAAAACTAGCTAAACAGGTGAAAAAGGAACCAAGGAAAGCAAGCTTTCCTTGGGATCTTGGCTTGCTATTTGTGCAGAAAATGAAATATGCACTGATTGTAGGATTTAATCTTTAAAAAAAATAAAAAAATCTAGAGCATGCAACCTACTGATTTTCTTTAACTTAGCATTCAAAATGGACGATTTCCTTATGCTAGATCTAGAAGGCTTAATGATACTTTTCAGAATTAAGATCTAGAATATGAGCTTTGAAATAGCATATCTATGTAAATTTTAATTGGATATAACAGATCCAAATGATAAAAAAGCTTTCGAACACAGTAACCAAGTAAGAAAAATGATTTTGAAGGAGGAAAAAGAGAAGAGAAGTGCTTGTTGCTGAAGTAGATCTACAATGGAAACTTGTTAGTGGAATACAGAGAGGCAATGTATTCACAAAGCTTTTGGATGTGCAGTGGAGTCAAACTAGATCCACAGCTCATCCAATCCTTGCTACCTGAAAGCTAAACGCACAATCCTGCACGAAACCTCATGGGATCTGGATATATATATGAAAAAGAGACAAGAATTACATGCAAATAAACTTATTAAACATGTATAATATAGATCTTCTAACATATATTCTATGAGATATAAGAAAAACAAGTAACCTTACTTGCCCAACTATACTCCTATTGATTCAGCTAAATCGTTCAAGCCAGACATGGTTAAGATGCAGAAATTGAGAGAAAAGCCGGCAACATCAATAGCCGTAAGACAATGCTTAATCCACACATATGAGAGCATTACACCATTTGGCCTCCAAAGCTTCTTTATTTCAACAATCAAAATATTGCAACAATATTACAATAGCAAGCCCTTGAATCCAACTCTAACTAGCTTGGAAGAGGGAGCCTCATCCAGGATATATACAAAAAATAGGATATCCAGCCCATGGGGGGGCACAATTCCTCAAGAAATCAAATCAAATCAGTTGACGGAGAGTCAATCAATGCAGATCTGAAGCTGAACTGAGCCTACTTGTCAACCGGGGGCTTGATTGAGCTGACACATCAACCCATACACTGACACATCAGTCCACAGAGCATCCAGGAGAGTCCACACATGTGGAGGAGAGAGAGAGGGTGCAATTCCCCATGAAGACAACTGAAGATCAACTCTGGACCTGATTTTGATCACCTCCTTCAGTTAGAATTTGTCAGATCCAGTCAATCTGCTTCAGATCTGACTGATTTCAATCAAATCGGCTAAGAATCCACTGATTTATGATTTTGGATTTGCTCCATTATTCATCAATTTATTAATTAAAATAATCAATAATTGATTTTTGGGGCTTTCTGACCTGAGTGATGGAAAATCACTCAAAACTAGGAAATAGTGGGTCCATGGGTTTACATGGTGCTCTTAGCTTGAAAATGAGCACCTACATGACTGAAAATGATTATTTGGCCCACTTTTATTACAAAATCAATTTTTCCAATTAAACTATTAAAAAATAGCCTAAGTTTTGGAAAAATTAAATTTTAATAAAAAACATTGAAAAAACTAAAAAATTGAAAAATTGAAAAACCTGAAGGGACTTAGACATGTTCATATGACTCGACCATGATGTCTAGCATGCTTATACATTGACGTATAGACTCTAATAACCTCAATAGGCCTAAATTCCAAGCCGACCACCCAAACTTTGGAGGTATGGAGTGAAAAACTCAGAAATTGTCAGTCGTTTATTCAACAACCAATAATAACCAAGGGAAAAAACACCCTGGGCTGATCGGATTGACAAATGAAGTCTAAGAGACCGAGTCTTTTACAGACACTATCATGCTAGAACATTTATTACAATTCCCCCATGGGGTATGAACATGTGATATAGTACAACAAGCACTTCCTAGAAGCACTTCCAAAAGGTCTTTTGAAGTCCGAACAAGTTAAACCCTGTCCGGTTCACCAGGCTCACTTGATAAAAAACCACTAAGTACAACTTAGGTGGTAACGTTTTGTCTCCATCTAGGGACACATTCTCTTACTTATCTTTTGTTTAGAGGAGAGGATGTGAGAACTCTAGAATCTCTGGGTCCTGCATAGCAATTAGAGTTTTTCAGTAACATGTATACATAAAAAGAAATTAACTATAAAAGAAAACTAGTGTACATAATTAGTCTATGATGTGCAAAAAGGAATATTTTACAAAATGAATATGCAAAAAAATTTCCAACATGGTACAAAATAACTATAATACAACAATATGATATATAAAATTTAGAAATACATGCAGGGCAAGGTTTAGAAATTGGCCCTGAAACCACCGATGCCAATAAAGGCATTAAACTGTCTCGACGAAAAATAACTTGAGGAGGAAACCATTCACTGGCAATCTCAATATTTCTCCTTCTAGGTCATTTAGATAGAAGGAGTTTGTTCCTACTATTTCATCAATGATGTACGGTCCCAACCACAAGCTGTTGAGCTTTCCATGTTTCCCAGGTTTTTCCCGTCATTTGTCCCAACGTAAAACCGTGTTACCTACTTGGAAGGACCCTGGCCGGGTAGACTTATCAAAGACTCTCTTGACCTTGTCTGAATTTCCGATACTATGGTCAAGAGAGTTTCTCCTGCTCTCATCTAGCTCGATCAACTAGTTTATTCTATTCTGGATGGCCTATTGATCTAAGTTGAAGGTTTGGAGAAGCTGATAAACTGGAAGCTTTAGATGGACTGGTAAGGTTACATCAAGGCCATAGACTAGTTCGAAAGGGATCCTCTCGGTTGAACTTTTCTTGGTGATTCTGTCGGCCCATAAGGCTAATTTGATCTTGCTATCCCAAGCCTACTTGTTGTCACCCACAAATTTTTTTATTATGGTCATTAAGTTCTTATTACTTGATTTCGCTAGACCATTTCCTTGGGGATAGTAATTTGATGAGTGGGATAGGATAATGTCGTACTTGAAACAGAAAGATGACATCTCGGAAGAAACAAAGCATGGGCCATTATCCATGATGATTCTAGCTGGCACACCGAATCTTGTGATAATCTTATCTTCTAAGAAATCCATGACTATAGCATCGGTTGCAGTCTTGGTGGGTATCGCCTCTACCCACTTGGTAAAATAATCAGTGGCGGTAAGAATCCAAGAATAACCATTGCTCGAGTGATCTTTGAACTTACCAATGAAGTTGAGCCCCCATTGATGGAAAGGGGCTTGGACTACTATTGGATTTAAAGGCAAGGCTTTCATTTGTTGCTTTCCAGTGAATAAATGACACTGGGGGCAAACTCTGACAACCTTGTGCATGTCTGAAAATAGGTTTGGCCAATAGTAGCCTACTTTAAGGATTTTGTGGGTGGTTGTTTTTGCTGCAAAATGTCCACCACAAAATCCTTAATGGAACTCAACCACGAGTTTCTTGGCCTCAGGTTCATTGACACATCGAAGTATTAAACCATCGGGGTTTCTCCAACCCAAACCATATTTTGTCAAACAATACTTAGTTTCTTTCAACCTTAATGCTCTTCTTTTATGGCCAAGTAAGTGATCAGGGCATGTAAAGTTGCCGAGGAAAAATATGATCTCGGTGTACCAAGGGTGCTACTCTAATCTCTGAAGCTCTTCTGATACACTTTGCTCTGAATTGCTGCTCTGGAAAATTATTCTTAAGGCCTTTTCATTTCCCTGGGTCAACATCTTTGCAAGACCCTGTCCTTTAATTAATTTAGTAGGTTTTATCTCCAAATCATATTCTTGAATCTTTGAAACCCACTTACCCCTGATTCCTAGACAATCCTATTGAGACATGATATCCTTGACAACTGCATGGGGTACATATCCAATGACTTTGGAGTAACCTATATAAGTTCTGAAATGTTTAAGGGACTTGACAAGAGCATAGGCCTATTTCACCATTGTGGTATACTTCAACTCTGAATTTTGTAATGCTCTACTCATAAAGGCTATAGGTTGCTCTTGTCCCTCCTTATTCTTTTGAAGCAAAACAATGGGAATGGTGTCTTCTGAGGAAAAGGAAAATATCTGGAATTATTTGGAATAATATTGACTAATCAAGACTGGGGACATGGATATGGAATTTTTTATAGACTTGTACGCAGCTTTCCCTTCATCCATCCACTCAAACTTAGCATCTTTCTTTAATAACTTTTGTAGAGGTTTCATTAATTCTGCTAAATTTGGGATGAATCTTCTGATGAAATTGATTTGACCATTAAAGGACTGGAGAGCTTTTAGATTCTGAGGCAAGGGGACTTTCTTAATGGCTTCAACTCTCTCAGGATCAACCTTGACACCATCCTTAGAAATGATGTGCCCCAACAACCTACCTTCATCAACTCCAAAGATTGACTTGGTGGGGTTCAAGGAAATACCATATTTCCGACATCTTAGAAAAACCTGCCTAAGATGACCTATGTGGTCAGATATTTCCTTTGAAAAAATAGTTAAGTCATCTTGATATATTTCGATTATTTTTCCTATAAGTTCTTTGAAGGAAAAATCCATGGCTCTTTGGAAGGTGGCACCAGCATTCAATAAGCCAAAAGGCATTCTTAGAAATTTATAGGTACCCCAAGGTGTGGTGAATGTAGTCTTATGTTGATCCTCCTTATTTACCAACACCTGGTTATAACCGGAAAATCCATCCAACATGGACATCATTCCTGATCCTGTTACTCTTTGAAGCAATGTTTCCATGTCGGGTAATGGGTAATTATCTTTGAGGCATGATGTATTCAGATTTCTAAAATATATACATATTCTAATTGACCCATTCTTTTTTTTGAAAACAACTAAGTTGGATCACCAAGATGAATGTCTTGTAGGTGCTATAATCCATGCTGCTAACATCTTCTGAAGTTCCTTCTGCATAATGGGGGCCAACTTAGGATTTATTCGCCTAAGTTTTTGTCGGAAAGGTTTGACCTCCTTAGCTTCTTCTATGAGGGGAATGGTGTGTTGAAACACATCCTCCCTATAGGCTTTAAGCTCATCATAACTAAAGGCCAACACATCTCTATACTCTTTGATTAAGTTGATCAAATTGTTCCTTTCCTTTTCCGAAGTACCCTTTCCAATTTTTATTAACTTGGGATCCTTGTCAGTTCCTATGTTTATTTCCATATAATTCCCAATTTTTATTTCTTCTTTTTGTTTTTTATGATGATCTTGTCAATCGAAAAGATTCTTGAAAGCTATAAGGCTACTCGGGATGTGCTTTCTTTCATTATCCCAAAACTCCTGATACTCTTTACCTTCTTGCTGATAACTGATCTTGCAACCTTCAAACTCTTGTAGATTGTGGATGAATCTCAAGAGTTGCTCATCATCTTTGAACACCTGCCAATGGTCTATATTATCTGGTATTGAAGGTCTGAAATTAATTTCCATCTTTCCATTTCCATTAATCATTTCATTCGATGGCTCGAGGGTGGATGCTGCTACTGCTAATTTATCTGCTAACCCATTCATTTCCCTATGGAACTTTTGAATGTTAAGTGAATCGAACCATTCCATAGTGTCCCATGTGGCATTTCTATACTTTCTTAGTCTATCATTTTTGCATTGATACTGATTCTTAATATGGAGGACAACTAGATTTGAATCACCCTTTATGTTCAACATCTTTATCCCCATATCTTTAGCGGTTTCTAACCCTAGGAGCAATGCCTCATACTCAGCTACATTGTTTGATGCTTCAAACTCTAACCTTAATGCAAAGTTGTAGATTTTATCTGAAGGAGAGATGATCACAATGCCCACACCCTTTCCAGTTTTGGAATAAGCCTCGTCAAAGTACATTTGCCAAACTTCATCGATCTTTTCATTTTTAATGTTTTCCTTAATAGGGGCCACGAAATTTGACAAAATAACATAGTTTCCAAAGTTATCAGTGAAATGAACAAATTCATTTTCAGGTTTCTTAGGGTTTTCTACATGTTGTTTCCTCAGCTTTTCTCTGTGGAGAATCACCCTAGTGTTCTCTGATGCAGGTATAGTAGCATATGTCCAATCCATTTGAATGTGCCCACCAAGAGTTGCGGCCCATTTTCTGCATAGCAACATACCCCAATTATCTGGAACATCTATCACCACCACATCCATCGACATGCCGATATCAAGGTACTTAGCCAACTTAACCTGTAAATTTAAGGTTATCCCTACCACTTCAACTTATCTTGCATCCATGGCACAAACATTGTGGTAGGGTTGGGTGACCCTTAGATTTAGCTTCTCCATTACTTTTCTTGTCATGACATTTGATGAAGCACCTGAATCTAACATGCAGTTATGAAGGAGAAGTTTATCAACTAAGAGGGAGACATAAAAAGGCGGGTGGTCTTCTCTTCTCGGATCAACGCTGTTGAGGACTATAGGAATATCTATAGGTTCAATATGTTCAGCATCAAATATAGCATTGTTATTAGGAAGATGATCCTCTTTGAATGTTAAGTGCATCGAACCATTCCATAGTGTCCCATGTGGCATTTCTATACTTTCTTAGTCTATCATTTTTACATTGATACTGATCCTTAATCTGGAGGACAACTAGATCTGAATCACCCTTTATGTTCAACATCTTTATCCCCATATCTTTAGTGGTTTCTAACCCTAGGAGCAATGCCTCATACTCAGCTACATTGTTTGATGCTTCAAACTCTAACATGAACGCAAAGTTGTAGATTTTATCTGAAGGAGAGATGATCACAATGCCTACACCCTTTCTGGTTTTGGAATAAGCCCTGTCAAAGTACATTTGCCAAACTTCATCGATCTTTTCATTTTTAATGTTTTCCTTAATAGGGGCCATGAAATTTGACAAAATAGCATAGTTTCCAAAGTTATCAGTGAAATGAACAAATTCATTTCCGGGTTTCTTAGGGTTTTCTACATGTCGTTTCCTCAGCTTTTCTCTATGGAGAATCACCCTAGTGTTCTCTGATGCAGGTATAGTAGCATATGTCCAATCCATTTGAATGTTCCCACCAAGAGTTTTGTCCCATTTTCTGGATAGAAACAAACCCCAATTATCTGGAACATCTATCACCACCACATCCATAGACATGTCGATATCAAGGTACTTAGCCAACTTAACCTATAAATTTAAGGTTATCCCTACCACTTCAACTTCTCTTGCATCCATGGAACAAACATTGTGGTAGGGTCGGGTGACCCTTAGATTTAGTTGCTCCATTACTTTTCTTGTCATGACATTTGATGAAGCACCTGAATCTAACATGCAGCTATGAAGGAGAAGTTTATCAACTAAGAGGGAGACATAAAAAGGCGGGTGGTCTTCTCTTCTCAGATCAACGCTGTTGAGGACTATAGGCATATCTATAGGTTCAATATGTTCAACATCAAATATAGCATTGTTATTAGGAAGAGGATCCTCTTTGATAATATTATGAGCTTTACTTTGACTATCCTCTAAGGCTTTCAACAACTTTTCTTTTTGACTAGGAATTTTAAGGACATCAGTTGCATAAACATGAATCTTAGCACTACTTATCCATTCTCCCATATCAATATTTGATTCAGGGACAATAGGAGGATCTTGGAGGGGAGGAGCGGTTACCTTTGGCTTGTATTGTTTAGACATTGATGGCTTCTCTCTTCTTTGATATACTACTCCCTTGAACCTAGCCTCCTTCATTTCCTTAATTGATTCTGGAGAAGGCATTACACCATAAAAGTTGGAAAGGAGATCCTTCTCGTAACCGTACTAATCCATGGCCTGCTGCCAATGCTGGTTTGATAAAGGATAGGTTCGGCCTACCATGTACACATGATCAGACTCGCCTGATGTTGTTTCCTGATTACTGACCTCGGCCATTCCATGTTCTATAACTTGGTTTGCTATATAGCAAGTGATTTCCTGGTGGAATTGATCATAAGGCCCCTACACCATGGAATGACTTCTTCTACCAGGTTAGTTGAATCTAACTGGTTTGGAATCCTAGGTTCTTGTTGAGGAGCCTTCTTTTGATACACCTGATTCTATTTAGGCTGAAAGTTCCTAGGTCCATTATTTCTTTCCATTGTGATTATTGTGTTCTGAATATTATTCAATTGTACATATTGATTTGCCATGAGTTGGTTCTGATTAGTAACCATTTTTTCTATCAGGTTAGTTACCTTTTCCATGGGGTCTTTAGAGGTTTCCTTTTCCTCTAATTCAACGGCTTTTCCCTTCTCTTTGTTGTATGAAGTGTTTCCCCTAGTGTAACCTGGAATGTTGGATTTTCCTGAAGACTGCATATTCTTTTCTATTTTCTCCTCCAAATCCTGAGCAGTTTTTAGATCGGTAGGCTCTTTGTCCCTTAACTGGTACCTCAAATCACCAGTGAAAACTTCGATGTAAGATATGAGGATGGAGGCATCCCTTGGCTTGATTTCTCTAGGAAGGTCCCCAACCACATGCCTAAACTTAGTATTAAATTCATCAATGGTTTCATTTTCCATCTTCTTTATGTTATGAAGGGTAGCAAGCAGATGTATTGGTTCTTTCTTTTCCCCCCATTTCTTCTTAAAACCTTCCAGGAATTCATTAAGAGTTTTATATGAATCATCAGCAAGGTCGACGCACCATTCCACAACATCATCCTCTAAAGATAAAGCAAAGAGCTTCATTTTGACATCTTCATGGTTAGAGGCAGCATTATTGCAGTAACTGACTAGGTGCTTATCAAACTTTTGGAGGTGAGTCTTGGCAATGATGGCATTATTTCCTTCGAATATTGGGAGCTTCTTGATAGCATCATTCAGAATGTCATGAGGAGCACCTGCTATATGAGAAAAGTCAACGGGTTTGTAAAATTCTGTCATTTCTTGAGATTGGAAGGTATGACTCTCTACAAATATGTGATGGATATCTGAGAGGGATTGGTCTCCTAAATTTTCAAGGTTTCTACGAGAAGTTTTCCTATTCAATCTTTCCCTAACAAACCTTTCGGGATCAGGGAGAGGATTGAATAACTGTCGGCGGTTTCTTCGGGTAGAAATTCTTGAAGGGATGTTAGACAGTGGAGTTTCCAGATGGATCGAGTTTTAATTTTTATGTTTTTTAAAGACTAGATCAATCAAAAGTTTTTATCTTTTTAGTTGTTTAGAAAAAAGTTAAGCTAAGTCGTACTCGGGAATAAAAATATTTATCCCCGACAACGACGCCAAAAAATGTTGCTGCCTTTCACACACCTGGGTCATGTGGCAGAAATCTTCAAGCCACTCGGTGTGTCCTTGGGGGCAAGTCTCGAGTCAAGGCTGTCACCTTGTTCTTGACTCCTCCGTTTAGGCTCAACTCCTAATGAAGCCAAAGGGGGCAGACCCTATTAAGTTACTAAGGCTAATTACTTAGTATGGTGATGTTAAACTGAATGAATTACTTAGGAGTTTGAAATTTAACCATAAACAACCATAGATGACAAGATACAAAATGAGCGCACGAAAGCACAATGCTGAGACACAATATATATATAGCAAGAAAATAACCAGTGCCTTAAAATGGGGTCAAAAGATAATCAATGTACTTGCATGTGCTTGGAGTGAATGTTTTGCAATTGCCTCTCAGTACGTTTTAAGTTAATGTGAAATGTGAGTTGATTAAAATTAGGCGAAAGGGTGGACTCCAGATATACCCAAGAGTACTTGGAGTATGTCCAAAACTAAACCTTCACGGCTACCCGCAAGGAATATGTGGGCTGAATGGAGTCTCTAGGGCTATTGTTCATAACGCACCCGTTAGGGTGTGACAGACATCGGCGCCCCAAGGTCACTTTTCAGAAGTTCCCGCTTCCTTTGGGTATTTTTCCACCCTGATGGTTTGATCTAGGTGTTGGATTTTCACCTGATGGTTTGTCAATTTGGGGAGTGAGTCCTAATTATACTAGTCACTACAGTGCTTTTGATATAGCTTGACTGATCGAACGAACCACATCCCAGTGCAGAGCATACACACCGGAGTCTTGTCAATTTTAGTAAATTTTACAATGGGTGTTCTTGTTAAAAGAAAACCCTCCAGGAACCTCTTTCGATCCAAGTGGATCTCAATCAGGGAATCAAGGAGGGGTTAATTTTATAATTCTTACTGAAACAAAAGATGATAGAAAATGAAACATAAAAGATGAGCAAACCACTAAATTAGACTACCACGAACCTTTCTTCACCTTTCGGCTCAAAGGAGGCTCATGGGGTAAGTATTAAAGTTACTTTGAAAACAATAGAAATAGAATATGGAATTTATTTTATGTCAAAGTATACTACCCTGCAGATTAATGCTACTCTATATTACAAAATATGAAGTAAAAGCAAAAAAGAAGACACGGACGCAAATCCCCCCCAGGGGGGATGGGGAATGGGCTCGAAAGAGACTATTAAAAAATTATTTTTATTAACAGTGGTTACAATATCAGAGAACTGATATAATTCCTCTTTATCCTTATACAGAGTGAAATCAAGAGCTTACAAAGTGCGAAAATTAAAGGTTTTAGTCAAATGGGAGACCCCTGGGGGGATTTTAACTCTCCTGAGGCCACCTTCGAACAAAAGCTTATTTTATTTTCTGTTGCACCTCCTAAAAACAAGCAAGCATGTTAGAATAACATATGCCCAAAATCACTTTAAGAGTACCTTTTAATCAGCCTACCTTAACTCAAAAAGATTAAGTTAAAACTAGCTAAACAGGTGAAAAAGGAACCAAGGAAAGCAAGCTTTCCTTGGGATCTTGGATTTATGTTTGTGCATCGAATGAAATATGCACTGATTTCTGGATTTAATCTTTTTAAAACAGAAACGGAAATCTAGAGCATGCAACCTACTTTTTTTCTTTAACTTAGCATGTAAAATGGACGATTTCCTTATGCTAGATCTAGAAGGCTTAATGATACTTTTCAGAATTAAGATCTAGACTATGAGCTTCAAAATAGAATATCTATGTAAATTTTACTTTGATATAATAGATCCAAATGATAACAAATCTTTCTAACACAGTAACAAGGTAAGAAAAATTATTTTGAAGGAGGAAAAGGAGAAGAGAAGTGTTTGTTGCTGAAGCAGATCTACAATGGAAACTTGTTAGTGGATTACAGAGGGGAAATGTCTTCACAAAGCTGTTGGATGTGTAGTGGAGTCAAAATAGATCCATAGCTCATACAATCCTTGCTACCTGAAAGCTAAACACACAATCTCGCACGAAACCTCATGAGATCTGGATATATATATGAAAAAGAGACAAGAATTACACGCAAATAAACTTATTAAACATGTATAATCTAGATATTCTAACATATATTCTATGAGATATAAGAAAAACAAGTAACCTTACTTGCCCAACTATACTCCTATTGATTCAGCTGAATCGTTCAAGCCAGACAGGGTTCAGATGCAGAAATTGAGAGAAAAGCCGACAACATCAATAGCCATAAGACAATGCTTAATCCACACATATGAGAGTATTACACCATTTGGCCTCCAAAGCTTCTTTATTCCAACAATCAAAAGATTACAATAGTATTACAATAGCAAGCCCTTCAATCCAACTCTAACTAGCTTGGAAAAGAGAGCCTCAGCCAGGATATATACAAAAAATAGGACATCCAGCCCAGGGGGGCGCAATTCCTCAAGGAATAAAATCAAATCAGCTGACGGAGAGTCAATCAATGCAGATCTGAAGCTGAAATGAGCCTACTTGTCAACCGGGGGCTTGATTGAGTTGACACATCAACCCATACACCGACACATCAGTCCATAGAGCATCCAGGAGAGTCCACACATGTGGAGGAGAGAGAGAGAGGGCACAATTCCCCATGAAGACAGCTAAAGATCAACTCTAGATCTGATTTTGATCACCTCCTTCAGTCAGGATTTGTCAGATCCAGTCAATCTGCTTCAGATCTGACTGATTTCAATCAAATCGACTGAGATTCCACTGATTTATGATTTTGGATTTGCTCCATTATTCATCAATTTATTAATTAAAATAATCAATAATTGATTTTTGGGGCTTTCTTAACTAAGTGATGGAAAATCACTCAAAACTAGGAAATAGTGGGTCCATGGGTTTACATGGTGCTCTTAGCTTGAAAATGAGCACCTACATGACTGAAACTGATTATTTGGCCCACTTTTATTACAAAATCATTTTTTCCAATTAAACTATTAAAAATAGCCTAAGTTTTGGAAAAAATAAATTTTAATAAAAAACACTGAAAAAACTAAAAAATTGAAAAATTGAAAAAACCTAGGGGGACTTAGACATGTTCATATGACTCGACCATGATGTCTATCATGCTTATACATTGACGCATAGACTCTAATAACCTCAATAGGCCTAAATGCCAAGCCGACCACCCCAATTTTGGAGGTATGGAGTGAAAAACTTAGAAATTATCAGTTGTTTATTCAACAACCAATAATAACCAAGGGAAAAAACACCCTGGGCTGATCGGATTGACAAATAAAGTTTATTACAATTCCCCCATGGGGTATGAACATGTGATATAGTACAACAAGCACTTCCCAAAAGTACTTCCAAAAGGTCTTTTGAAGTCTGAACAAGTTAAGCCTGTCCGGTTCACCAGTCTCACTTGATAAAAAAAACACTAAGAACAACTTAGGTGGTAACAAAGTGAAATATTGCAGAATGATACTGTATGGTTTTACTTTTTATGTCCTCACCTCATGCATTCACCTAACCGTTAAGAATAAAATTAAGCCCTAGCCTAGGATAAAATCTTTAGCAATTTGTGTGATAGGTTAGAGACATGTTCCGACATCTTTAAACATAGGAGTTGTCATTTATTTCCTACACTACATCCTAGCGTCTTACAATTCTTCCACGTACCAACCGGTATATCAAATGACCTTTCACATACCCTGGAGGTATATCGAAAGGTACTTCACATACTCAGTAGTATATCAAAAGGCTCCTATCAAACGGTTTTGCATTAGACATCACTACTATGGAGTGGATCTCCCATGTGCCATGCATATATCGAGAGACACCTTTAGGAATCTTGTGACCAACTGAGAAAATCCCTTTGGCCATCCTATCATCGCAATACACTGAGAATGACACTCAGGGAGATTACTACGCGTGTATCATCTAGGTAGTCAGGTATTCAGGTAAGGGTATGGTCCCAATCCTCCTTGTCATGCTCTATTGTTGGACCTTGTAGTATATAGCAAGTTATGATGGTTTGACAATCCCGTGAGGTTCTAGACCTTTAATCAACTCTTCTCACATATTTTCCTTGTTGCTTTAGTTTGAGTAGTTCTTGTTTTCTGTACAGTTAGAATTTTTTAGAAGAGAGAGATAGTTTTGTTACATAGTTATGGTTTTACCTTCCAAGACTACCAACCAAGAGATTCATTTTTATAAATTCTAAAGCCTTGATGGCATAAGGAATTTCATAAACAGGCTAAGGATCTAGGCACACAATTAACCTCACAGAGAATTGTAGAGAATTAGCATAGGGAGAGAAGAAGAAGAATTAATGAACACACATTAATGAATGATAAAAAAATAATAATTGATATTATTACATATGTAATACATCCTTATAAAGGAAAAATGAGTTTGTAGAAGACAACTCAAGCTAGCTCATAAAGCAGGCTTAATAATTATGATAAACCCCATAGTTGACTAAAGCACTTTACCAATCTATCAAGCACCTCACGAATTAGCAATAGCATGTGTGAGTGATGATGAGTGAAGGAAAGACTTGCTAATCCTAGAATATGGAGAGAAAATAATGGAGGATGGGTTGGCAACAAAAGCTGCTAGTTTCCTAGTTGACTAGCTTTACCTTATCCATAGAAAAGCAGGATAAAGCAAAAAATGCAGAATAAAGCAGAATTTGCTGTAAAGCGCAATTACCAATTCTGGATGGCCATAAAGTGGTCAAGATCAACCCAGAATTGGAAATAAATCATTCCTAGGATATATATGGAAAGTGTTGACTCTAAGGTGCAAGTGGATGCCAACTATCTAAGCTAGTGGGTAGGAAAGTAATCAAATAATGATTAATTACTTTATGAGTGGGTTTATTATATTCCAATACCCCCCTTTAATCCTAACTTTATGATGATATTCCCAAATTAATTAGAAATATATATGCATATAGGGCCCAACAATAAATCTATGGTCACCCTTTTACAATTTATCTTGTCCAAAGAAATGAGGAAAGAGGAAAACCTGAAGGGGAAAATCCTCCCTCAAGAAAGGACATGAAAAGCAATACCAAAAATGTTGAATTGCTGGTGTTGCTGCTGCTCCAAAATAAATGCTGATGTCTAGAGGAATATTCTTCTTAGGAAGAAGATAAATATACTCACCTGGATCAAGGACAGTTGTAGGACCATGTAGAACAACTGAGATCCAATGATGTGATGGAAACACTGAAGGATCTTGAGACTTGTAATCAACTCCAAGATGATGAGATGACTTGAACTTTGAACTAGTAGAGATGAACTGAGCTCCATATAGGTCAAATAACTATCCAAGCGAATGTATAATGTCTCCATCTTCATTTACACAGAGAGGATGTGTGGAAGTGATCTTGTAGGAACATAGAGAAGGCATAGGATCAAAGAGTGCGAATGAATGGGCTCCATGGGTTGATCTAGCTTTCAAAGTATCCAAGAGATCACAAATAAGCACAACAATAGAATCATGGGAATATACTGGTAAAGAATCCTCTATGGTAGAAATATGAGAGGAGGAAAGATAGTAATGTTCAAAATATTCAAGGAGGCTATGAGAATGAGTGCCAAGAAAAAAGGAGGAGTTGCAGAAGCACATGGGATCAAGTATGGTAAGAAACAAAACACTAGAAGGACTTGATTTGGCTAAGAAAACATCTTGGAAGTCACTGGGTTGCGCACCATCAAGAAGAGAGGCATGCACAAAGTGTGAGAGGTCTGGCATATGGATCTCAGAATCCATGATAAAATACATAGAGAACACTGAATGTGTGAGTGAATCATCAATAGCAATAGAAGCTCCATTAGTCACTTCTTTTTCATCAACAATATCATAAGAATATGAATCAAGATCTTCTACTTCAAGAGACACATAAAAATATGGCTCTTCAATATTTTCTTCTTGATTGAAAGCATTCAAATCAAAGAGAGTAGTAGCAACAAGAACTATATGAGAAACTTCTTCTTCATGATCAACTTCATCAGATATTGTAGAGGCTGAGACATCTTGAGAGAGAGAAATCATTGAGGAGCTAGAGGCACTCTCCACATAGATAGAAGGATCCTCATTTTCCTTTCCCAAAAATCTATGCAATGTTGTCTAGATATCCTTTGGGTAATTAACAGAATCAATAAGGTAGCACATGCATGGAGAGATAGCTAGACAAATAGCTCCAATTGCTCTATCACAGTCATTCAACTAGTCACTTGGCTCTTCATAAGACTCTTCACTAGCTCTAATAGATATCTCATAGAGACCTTGTCTATTTAGATATGAAATCATCTTCAGTTTCCACTCTGAATAGCTTGTAAATTGAGAAATAAGAGGAACTGATACTCTTGAATCCATTTGAAGTTGAACTTGCAAAATAAACCTGCAAATCTAAAAAGGAGGAGTAATTAATGAACTCTCAAAGATATGATATCATGTAGAGATTTGATATGCTAAGCTCTGATACCATGTAGAACTTGAACTTTGAGAAACTTAGCTCTGATACCATGTAGAAATTCTAAATCCTTGATGGCATAAGGAATTTCATAAACAGGATAAGGATCTAGGCACACAATTAAACTCACAGAGAATTGTAGAGAATTAGCATAAGGAGAGAAGAAGAAGAATTAGAACACACATTAATGAATGATCAATAAATAATAATTGATATTATTACATACGTAATACATCCTTATAAAGGAAAAAGGAGTTTCTAGAATACAACTCAAGCTAGCTCATAAAGAAAGCTTACTAATTATGATAAACCCCATAGTTGACTAAAGCACTTTCCCAATCTATCAAGCACCTCATGAATTAGCAATAGCATGTGTGAGTGATGATGAGTGAAGGAAAGAATTGCTAATCCTAGAATATGGAGAGAAAATAATGGAGGATGGGTTGGCCACAAAAGCTGCCAGTTTCCTAGTTGACTAGCTTTACCTTATCCATAGAAAAGAAGGATAAAGTAGAAAAAGTAGAATAAAGAAGAATCTGTTGTAAAGCACAGTTACCAATTTTGGATGGCCATGAAGTGGTCAAGATCAACCCAGAATCAGAAATAAGTCATTCCTAGGATGTAGATGGCAAGTGTTGACTCTAAGGTGCAAGTGGATTCCAACTATCTAAGCTAGTGGGTAGGAAATTAATCAAATAATGATTAATTATTTTATGAGTGGGTTTATTATATTCCAACATCATTCGCTAAGCACATATTTTGTTTTCCCTCCACATGGGGATGTTGGTCCCCCTTTCATGGATACGTTAAGCCTTCCTGTTTTGGCTATTGGATTACCTATGTTATTCTCCATTACAGTTATCCCATGTACACTAATTGCTTCTGATCCTAACCCTTCATTGCCGGAGCATCAACCTCATGTTGATCCCTCGTCTTCTTCTCCAGATGTGTCTTCTCCCTTTTCTCCCTCTTCGTCTATTGAAAGTTGTAGTACTAGTAGTTAGGTGGATAAGAAGAAGAAGAAAAGGAATATTAAGAAGAAGAAAAACAAACAAAAAACCAAGTCTCAACCAATTACTCCTCCCCATGCAGAGAGTGTTGATTTGCACACCCAAAAACTATGTAAGCCTAAATTCCCTTGCAGGATTTGCAAGGGTGATCACCTTCTGAAAGATTGTCATGGTTTGGCCCTGGCTTTAGAAGAATGGTCTAAGGCTTCCCAACAGCTGATGTCATCATCCTCTAATCATCATACTGATGATACCCCCTCAACCAGTGACTCTGTGGTTAAGATTCAGGAGGGTAAAGTCATAAATCCTTTCTTTCTCTGTAAAGACATGCGCTTTACTTACCTTTGTCCTCGAATGGATGAAGCTTCTAAGTTTTTGGAAGATATTACTATTTCTCGTCAATGGCTTCCAATAGGTTATCATAAGTCCAAGTAATGAGGTTATTTCCTTTGACTAGAGTAACCTAACAGAGTCTCGTCTTCATTTGAGTGTTTCTTTCTAGATAGTTGTGCAAGTCATCGCTAGGAGGATGCTTCGCACTATTGTTGATGAAGGGGATTCTATTAGCATTTTATCGTCAACTTCTTGGAAAGATTTAGGTCACCTTAGCTTGTTCCAGCCATCGATCAGATACTGGATTTTAATCGAAGACCTACTACACCTTTAGGGATCCTTCCTCATTTACCTATTACATTGGGAGGGAAAATTGTTTGTATTGATGTTATGGTAGTCTAAGGTCCTTTAGATTTCAATATGCTCCTTTAACGTGATTATGTTTACGCCATGAAGGATATAGTGTCCACACTCTTTAGAGTGATGCATTTTCCCCATGATGGGAAGATTGTGACCATTGATCAACTTTCCTTTGTTACATCTAACCATCGCATGATTCCTAGTAATCTGGGTTCCTTGAATGTGCCTCCTGTTCTTGTGGTTCCTTCCCATTCTTCTATTTAGCTTCTTCATGTTTGTGCTAGAAATTGTTCGTAGACTACCAGAGGAACAAGCTAGAACAATCTCGATAATAACAACAAAATAGAAATGGTTTTTATGGTTTTTTGGTTTGAAAATTTATCAACAAGAAGGTAAATCCTCAAGAAGATAATACAAGTACTGAATCATGAAACAATAATAAATACTGAGATGTAAATACATAAAATATAAACCTTGAAGATAATAAATATAACAGTGATTTCATCCACAACATATAAGCACTTGCATGAATAAACACATTAAACAAGAAATGAAATTATACATTGAGTGATCAAACAAACCAGAAATGAAACTAGCATAAAAGATAACAATGGCTTATAAGTATGTGTATATAATAATCAGTCTTCAAAGTTACATGAGAGTTTTGAGTCTTAGCTTGACATACAACAACTCTAAAGCCTCCTCTTGCACAAAATTTTGAACCATTGAACTGTATGTTTGTATTCCTTTTATCATCACAAAGGTAGAGTAGTTCCATAACTACCTTCTAGCTAAATATTTGAAGTAGTTACATCAATTAGTTACATGCTAACTCAAATTCTTTAAAGACAATTAACCCCAAAATAGCAAATCAGCCTCTCGAAAATTTGACGAATTTTCTGAAAAATGGGTCTAACAAATGCCTCCATATTTCTCGATCCATGGTAGATGTAATAAAACTAAGAGAGGTTTTCTTAAATGAGTCCATGGATAACATAAACCTCTCATGGTTTTTAAAACATCACCTTCAATTGATCAGAATACGTGTTGGAAATTTGTGACTAAAAAAGGAAACTATTAAATAATTCAAACCCTGAAAAATAGGCCACAAAGATGAATTCGAATCTCTGAAAACATGACTGCTGTTGCAAAAATGAGATAGTTTTTTATAAATGAATCCGTGATGAACAAAAACCTCTTTGAAATTTCTGAAACTTATCTCCATTTCCTCGTAATCCATGCTCAATTACAATGACTAAAACAGAAAAAACAGAGCATAACTATGCACCTCTTTTCCTTCTTAAAGCCTTCTTAGACACATTTCACTGTAATTTGGCTTTATGTACTTCTTTTAGGAACTTTAAATATTTTTAACCTTCATGTTTGCAAGAGTAAACTCATAATGTCAAAATCCCAAAATTTCCGAAAAATTTAAAATTTTGAAAATACAGATAATCTTCATTAATGCAGTCAACTAATTGTTTTAATTAGTTATATGTTAATGATTTCATAATCTGAATTATATACTTGATTATGTTTATCTTATAGAATAATTCTTTTTTAGTTTAATGACTTGTTTTTCTTTGCGACCACAAGGTGGAACTATCTTGGTATTCTGGGCTTACTTAGCTTATGAGCTAACACAGAAAGTTTACGTGCTCTTACAGATTTACAGGTAAGAAAGATTCGGTGCTGCTTGTCAATAATCATTACGCATACAGATATGTGTTCATAGCAGAAATAATAGCTCAGTAAAAGAATATAAATGTTATTCAATTTCAAAAGTTTTTATGAGGTAAAACCATTAAATCGTTATTCTTTTTGTTTTAAGATGCCATGGAAACGAGATTCAGTCCTATCAGTATTGGTGACAGTTGCTTTCTCTCTCTAGTGGTAATTTATAATTTTTATTGTGTATTAAACTCTTCGATGTTTATCAATGTTTACCATAGTTGTCGTGTGTAAACGCCTTAAATCTTTTTTTACACATAGTCTAAAGATGGTAGGGTTATTACGTTAAGGGTCTATCTTAAATTGTGAACATAAACCCTTTATGTCATAATAAATTTTGGTTACTCCTTGTGATGTGAACGTAATGTGCAATAGTTAATAAGTTTTTATACTATTAATCTATCTTCCAAAGCTTTAAGTTTTAAAGGAATTATATCCTCATTACATACTACTTTCAATTAGACTATAATAGTGTTGATGAATCAAGTTCTTCTGCACATAATTTACTTGGAAAATATTATCCAGTTATGGTTAATATATCATTAAAATTTCTATGTCAAGCCCCTTAAACATTTTAAGACTTAACATGCTCAATTGTAAACCTTACTAGTTTAATAATTAAATATTCAAAGGAAAAAGAGGCTAACCCTAGCAAGAAGGATATTTACCATAAATAAATTTTATGAATTTCTTTTATAAACATCAAATAGTATAACTTGGGATAGGGTTATAGTTGTATGTTGAACGTATACCTTGCAATGTAAAAAGGTGCAATGTATAAATGCAAGGAGTCATAGAACAGACCACGTCCATGATGAGTTTATGGTTTATCCTTTTAACAATAGTTATAATAGTTTGATTGAAATGTATGCCAATTTGTATAATGATGGGTCGTATTATTCCCCACGCATTTGATGAGTTTTAAGGCATAACTTTTATATTGATGAATCTTTTGTTTATCATGTGACGTGCATGCTAGGTTGACATTGGAAGCAAGGATTATGGTGGAACCTCCGATTCTCCAAATGATTGGAAATAATACTCTTTGGTTGATTGCTCACTGGGACTATATGATTTCACCCACTACATGCAAATAATTTGTTTGTGGACATGGAAACACCGTAGCCAAGTGTTGTGTGGTTATAAGGAAATTTTAAACCCTAGTCTTGTCATTCCCTCCTTCGTTCTCAGCCTCCGGCTGCTCTGCTTCTGTGTTAGTTTCCCGCCCTGTTGCTCTGCAACTTGTCGCTGGAAGTCTCCTGGCTCGGCTTCTTTGTCTCTTGTATGTTGTGAGCTCTCCCTGCACGTTCAATAGAGAAGATTTGTAAACATTTTGATTGCTATTGGAACTGGGTTGTTGCTTTTCCTTCAGAGTTTATCCTTCGCTGCTTGCTCCTTCCAGTAATCTTCAGTCTGCAAGTGTCTTATTCTCCCACGGCCCAGTAGTGAGCATTGTGGATTTACCTCTCGAGTTTTGTTGGGTCTTAGGGTTTCGCAGCAGAGTGGGTTTTAGGGTTTGAAAGAAAAATGGTGACGTCCCAAGAATTTTTACTTGCTTAGCCTGTTGTTGCAACTTTTCGGTCGTCGTTGGTTGATACTGTGTTAGTAATCCCTTCTTTCTTGCAGTTGATGAAAGGTTTATTTCTCTTCACGCTGGTGACAACGCTTCTGCTCGTGGGTGGTTACATTACCTTGAATTTTTAAGGTAAAAACTGTATTATCATTTTCATTATTTCTACATCTCTATTTTGTTACAGGTCTACTTAAATAAAAGCAAAGTACTGACAGCATTTGTTTGATGCTACACAGGTATCGATTTGTTTTACTGCGTGGTTAGTGCGAGGCTGTGGCAACTGCTTGCTCATGGGTAAGCCTTGGATATCCCATGGCAGTTCTTCCTTGTTCAGTCCCTTATGGGACATTTGAAGGTTGGTCATCGTGGCCTGCAAAACCCTCGTGGTTTTGGTTTACATGGGTTAACTTGGTTCGCTATTTTTCATTGATGATAAAACCCTTGCTTTATGCGGAGTTTCCGGCTTAGGCTGTGATTGTAAATTTTGATTTTTGATCTGTTTACTTGTGTATATATGTAAAAATGAAAGAAGGCTGGTAAAGCCTTACTCTATTAATTTTGTTTGAAGCCGAGAGGC